>OZ038501.1:37715421-37980421 GCA_964036315.1 Acanthosepion esculentum
GTGTTACAGTAACTCACCAAAGTGATGTGGAATAATTATCTAAATCATGAGTCGACTTTTTATTGGCAGAAACATATGGTCAGTTCCTTTGCATTGATGCGGAAGTTAGAAAAGAAAGAAAATGATATCTGGATACCCAGATAAAAATGTCATTCAGCTGATATTCGAGAGATATATTGCACATTTAGCAAAAATCAGATGAGATACTTTTGCATAAACTCCAGTTTTTATTAATGGAAGAAGATTGTTTTTGAAATTTCTATCATGATAGAGGTATTTCCATTCATCATAAAATAAGGATAGGCATTGCGACTAAACAATGAATTTGAATCTGCAGATAAAGTAAATACTGAACTCTTAAAAGAGTTGGTCAATTGAATTAATAAACAATTAAATAAGCTTGCAACTTTTATTACAAAAGAAAAAAGTTGTCAGAAGAGATTGAACCTTCATACACCTTAACTGAAACTGTTACTTTAGTTGTATTAAAAAGTATATATATATTAATAATATAAATGGATATCAATTTTATATGTGTGTTTTGTGGTTTATCAGCCACTCATGGATATTGACAGTGTAGCTCATGGGTCATTTAAAGCTGAGACATTCTTATACCTCATAAATATTTTTTTTTTAATTTTATACCCAATCATATGGTATCAATTATTTATTTACTTATCTTCCTTTTCCCCAACCCACGGATCTTATTGGGATATTGCTGCACATCCAGTTATATTTCCATGTTTGGACCCATCAGTAAAGATGGGTGTGTGACTGGGATAGTTTTTTTTTTTTTTCTTTTTTTCTTTTGAGTTTATCAAATTCTTCCTGAAAGTTAAGAGGATGCATATTTATTTTTTGGAGTTTGCGTAAGTCCAATATTATTTTTGGAGATTATATAGTCCAGGGAGTAATGTTAGGAGTGATATTACCATGGATTGTTGCCAGTTGTATTTCAGATTCCACAATAAGGAGTTCCATTTGAAGCCTAAATGATTTTATATTTTTTTTCTTTTTGTTGATAGAGGTTTCTGTGTTGAGGGAGGAAAGTATTTTTGTAGGAAGGGTTACATTAACAGGATTTTAGTTTTGTAAATGAAATTGGGGAAAATAGAAGACAATTAGGAAAATTTTTTACATTGACATGCTTCACTTGACAGTGTTATGAGAAGATTTTATCACACAAAAACAAAGACTACATTACCAAGATGAAATGCATGTTAAATAGTAGATGCCTTTTATTTTTATTTTGACTATCATCAAAGAAATTAGTTTTTAATTTCAATTTTTTTTTTTTTAGTGTAGTTTCACTGCTAATAAGAAAACAGGATTTTGTTCTTGTGTTTTTTGGGGTTTTTTTTTTACTGATGATGCCCAGTGAAACATCACAGTAAAATGTTTTTGAACCTGCCTTGTATATTTTGCATGTGATTTTATTATGCAAGTCAATATTTTCACAGTAAAATTACCATTAGCCAAGGAGTGCTGTTAAATTCTTCAGGAAATATTTATGATAAATAAACAATTCGAATTTCAGTTTGTAATATTAAAAATATTTACAATAACTTATTTGGAGATGTGAGATTTTATTATGCAACTTGAGAATTGTTCATCTTACTGTAAATACAAATACAGTTATTGATATATATATATATATATATATATATATATATATATATAGCGAGAGATATATCTATCTATATATATATATATATACACACACACACACACACACACACACACACACACATACACACACACACACACACGTGTGTGTGTGCTCAAACAAATTCTAAACAATACCAACAAGATCTGTCTAACTTTTTATAGAGTTTTTTTTTTTTTTTTTTCAACTTCCAACTAAGTTGTTTTATGTTAGAAACAAAATTGGTAAATTATCTTGCACCATACAAATAACACTTATGGAAACATTTACACACAGATTGAAAGTGTAGCTATGGGCTTGCCTCCGAGTCATACTTTATCTAATTTCTACATCATCCAAGGTCTTTAATAATTTTGAAAAAACTCAATGCCAGATATATTGACATTTTCATTTTAAAACACAAAACAAATGAATTCAAAACCCTTAAAAAAGAAACATTTGAAAGTAATTCTGTTCTACAATTCACTTATGAACTCAATATTAAAAATAAAATCCTTTTCCTTGATGTTCTAGTAGATAGTAAAAATCAGGATCTCTCTCACACACACACGTAACAACAATATTATAACACAGTAATAATTTATGCTTTAATCATAAAGTGAATATCCTCACAGATATAAAATAGGTCTTATAAAAAATATGATTTATTGTGCAAAAATTATAAACATAAAACAAACAGTTAATAATTTCCCAAACCTTGTTGATGATAAAGAAATAAGTTTGGTTTTAAAGATGTTCAGGAAAAAAAACAAAAGAAAAAACATACGCAATCAATTTTATATAAACAAAAATAAAGACTCCATTTCCATTATTTTATATTGTAACCAGATGCATCCTATTTATAAACAAGACAAAAAAATTATTAAAAATATAAGTTGCCATTAACAGTTACTGATCCTAAAAATACCTTAGATTTATCATTTATTACTACAGAAATTTTAAGACATGTAATTCTTATAAATAATTCAGCACCTCAAAAATCCCCCAATGTAAAAAATAATGTTTATAACTTCATGTCCTTTGGAAGAGTGTAGTGTAACACTTAAATTTTTACATTGGCTACCTGCACCACACTTTTGTTGTGGATTGACTTGTCATTTGTCAAAATTTAGTGTAATTCATGTGCACACATCAACATATCTCAAATAACCAAAGTAACATAAGTCAAATTTTAATAGATAATACCTAAATATATAGAACTCAATGCAAAGAAAGAATTAAAATTCTGGAAGCTATTGTTTTGACTTTTTGACCAATTGATTTATTTCAGAGATGGGTGGTTTAACCAAAAAAACGTCTTTTTTCGGTGTCATCTTCACACCATCAAGAGTAATTGTTTTCTAGTAAGCCAGTAGTACACCAATCACGAAATAAAGTTGTTGTAAACAAGAAAAATGAATGAAGATTTTTTAATAAATAAATGTTTTTTATTTTTTTATCTAGGGAATGCACTTAAATTAGATATAAAGAATAATTAAAATAGTTCTTAATTTCACTTTTAAAATATGTATATTCCTAGATATGTGAGTCTCCAGCATAAAATTGTTTTCTACACATAAAATAATGTTTCTATCTTACAAATATGCCTAAAATTAGATATTAAAAAAATAAAGTTTTAATCTTAGTTTTAAAATGTGTTAAAATTTTGAAAACTGCAAGTCATTTCTTTTAAACCCAAAGTAAAAATTATTCTTTTTTAGCCACTAGTGTTAAGTAGGTGTTCTGCCTATAAAATTCTTTTAAACTAGGAAAATTAATTAATTTTATTTTTACAAATATCTTTATGGTTTATCTAGTGAATACACTTAAGATTATATATTAAAATAATTAAAATAGATTTTAAATTCAGTTTTAAAATGTGTATCTAAAAAAAACAAAAAAAACACAGGTGATTTGGAAATATACACATTCTAAAAATGAAATTAAAAGTTTTACATTATTTTTAATATTTAATTTTAGGTGTATTCGCTAGATAAAAAACAAATTTATTTAGGGGGAAAACAATAACTCATTGATTTTAAATTTATTTGCAAAACCCCGATAACAGTTGACTGGCATACAAGAATTGCCATATTTTTAATTATTTTAAACATGAGGGGTTTCATTTTTTTGGCTTTTTAAAAGCCACATCAAACTAATTTCTGGGGAGCTATGCCATTTTCTCTCTCAAAATGTATTGTCCAAAGACACAAATATAGATAGTTTATGCGGCAATTTCTTTCGTATTTTACCAATTTGTTAATAAATATGGTAGTTATTTATAGTTGACAATTTATTCAAAAGTTTAATAAATAAACTTTAATTGAAAACAAGTGTATGTCAGTGTCAGACTTTTTTCTTTTTTTTTCCTTCTCTCTGCTTTTTATAATTTTTGAAGGAATTCAATTCCACAGGTCAAAGAAGAAATGAACATCTTCCTGTTTGTAGTTTAAGGTGTCTTCTAATTGAGTGTACAATTTCAAGAATATTGATAAAGATTGTTCACGTAGATTTTGTGAAACAAAATAACTTGTAAAATTTAGTCTTGGGGGAGGAAAAAAAAAATCATATTTCGCATTTTCGTGTGAAGCAAAATACCATTTTAACTTGCTGTAAAAAATAATTCAATGAATATAAGCACATACAAATTTTAATTACATATTTAGAAAGATTACTTTTTCTTTCCAGCCATATGAATATTTTTAAGATTGGACCAGGAATACATGAGAATTTGTGAGCTGAACGGACTAAGTTGCAAATTTATCAATCTCAAATGAAATCAGATATCGACTGAAAATGCTATCATTGCACAAGAAAATGAATGGCTTCCTTAGAAAGTAAAAATACTAAATTAAAAACTGAAAAACCTAATAAAAAACCACGGTATCTAGGGAAAAAAAACGGAAACTGACACCAGAACATAAATTGCCAAAATGACCAACAATTATTTGTTTAACAGCGTATAGGTTATTCTGCTTTTACAACTGAGTACATGGTTGATAATACTCATTTTTTGCGCATATACATATGTGTTGACATAATTACTAGAGATGGTGATATGTGTGTTTTATGTTGTAGTTTTGTTGAAGTTATATTTTGGAATACAGTTTGATTTCTTTCAGAAACTGTAGGATATTATATGGACTAATGTCCTGAAAAAGTTTTCATGTTGATTGTTTTGTTTAGCAGCATATCAACTACTATGGGTTATTTAATGCCAAAATCTAAATAATGTGAATGCAATTGTATGCCTTCAACCACATAAATTGTATTGTTGGTAACTTTACTATATATATGTATAAAAGTTTATTGCTGGTATTTTTAGTGTAAAAATATATTTTTATACTTTCATAGTATTTTGTTTTTGTTTGAACATTCAGTATTTGCCCATAGCTGGGACCCTAACAGGTTCTACCACATCAGGTCAGTGTGGACCTGGGAACAATAGCAATTAAAAGGTGGTTTCATACTCCTCAAAATTTCCAATCTCCCAATCAGAGGCTTTACTGCCAGATGTAGTTTATTGTCATACCCAGGACTGGAAGCTGTTGTAATACAAGGGAAGCCACCAACACTAAATAGGGTGTCTTTCCCAATAAGAGATTGCATATTGTAATGTATATATTAAAAAAAAATTTTTTTTTAAAAATCATTTTGACGGTTGTAAATGGTGTCACCTTTAAGGATTTAACTCTGACCCTGGAATGATTGTTTTGCACAATAAAAACCTAGAGCACTATCTCTAAGCTGATAACTGTGCTAGGTTTTGGCTGCCCATGAATTCCAGGTGATACAATAGTGTTCATTAACAACTAACAAAGAGGATAATCAACCAACAAATAGTGAAAACACTGGTGCCATTCAACCCATCAGTCCATGCATTCCATATGTTTTTGTTGTTGACACCATAGTGTTTGTTATACACAGGCCAGATAGTATTGTCATGGAACTTAGAAAAACTGGTGCTATGTTGCCCGGTCATGGGAGTTATTTTTCAAGTTTATTCAAGTAGACAGTCAAATTCATGCATGGAGAATGCATGAGGCATTGTAACCATGCTGTTAGAATATTATGCAAGATGATAAGAGATCTATAATGGTGCATGTTCAACTGGTGTTCACAAGGACACTTAGTGCAACTAAAGTCTCTTTTGACAGGTGTGTCATACACAGATCTTGTTGCAGGCAATTTGTACACCTTTATGCTCAACATATTTCCTACTTGATAATAATTTGTTCCAGCAAAATAATGCAACTCTTACCAATCATGTGCAGGTGGCATTAAATGTGTGCCAGGCACACTCATCAGACTTCCAGGTAGTCCACTCCATATACTTTTTTTTTTCTTTTTCGTTTTTTATATTTTTTGATTTAGTTTTAATAGTCTTCATTGAGATTTTAATTCATTTCATTTACATATTTTTCATATAAATAAGAAAAAGAAAAGAAAATTACCTAGCAATAGCTGATATTATTTAATTTTTGTCATCATCATTTATTTATCAAAATACTATATAAATTTCCATTTTTTTTTTTTTTTGCTCCTTATTAGTTTGTTTCATTTCTAGACATAAAGAACAACATATAACTATCTCGGTGATCATTGTGAATTCAAACAAACTATCCAGTATTGCCTCCGAGTCCTTGGTCCATTCTGTCTACAGCTCATAAAAATTCATTGTCATCACCCTGCTCAAAATGTGTTAAAAAACAAAAATACATCAAGCCATTTCTCAAACTTAAATTATAAAAAGAAAAAAAGAAAAAATTGGGTTTTTTTACAAGGTGGTGACAACTTGTTATTGTTGGCTGGCTGGCCCTTGACCCAGGTTTATATCCCATGGAGCATATGTGGAATAAGTTACAGACATCACTAAATTTCCTGCAGCCATACCAAAGAAACAAAACTTAGTCATAGACAGCTCTGGAATACACCTGGATAGTTGTACTTATGCAACAACTCCATCTCCTTGTAGAGAATGTTAATTCAAGCAAAGAAAGGAACTACACATTATTACAAGTCAGGAAAACAAAAACTGCAGTAAAATATAAACTAAAATTTCTTACCAACCACTACACTAACTGATGTAAAACCCAATGCAGAACAACAAATATAATGCTATCTATTAATACGTTTTTCAGGAATATCATGGGTAAAATGGTTTCACAGTATGACAAATAGCAAAGAGATTGAAACTTGCACAATTAAACCTCAAAAGCATTCAGAGGAAGCAGGGGCAGCTGTTGGGTCATCAAGAAGCAGAATCAGGACTTCATTAATTCCTTCAAAGTTAATAGTGCAAAGCACTCAACATTATCCATGTGTAAGATAGCTGCCAAGATCATTGGAACAACTATGACTTGGGTCTTAAATCATACAGAGTTCATGAAGGCCAGGAGGCTGGAATGGCACAAGAAACTGCTCAGATACCTCAACCATCATGTGTCTACTGTTAAAATCTTCACAGTGGATGCTATTTTTAATTGTTGAAACAAGTGCTGCCTCTGAGTTAACAATCAATATCAAGGCCACATTCAGGAGCATACGTCCAGCCTAGGTCCTGATCTTGGGCATCATGACCACCGACAAGGAAAAATGACACCATTCTTCTACAAGCTAGATGCCTACTACAAGGGCCTAAGGTATCATGGCCCAAGTCTAACTACCCATCAAGCAACTATGACCCAGGATGGTCCTCCCAGCCAAGAAGGAGCAGAGCTAACTTTGCATATTTCTGGCCAGTGAAATTGTAACTCATCCAGCCTGAACCAGAAGCTGGGACATTGTAGACCGGGTGACCATTAAGATGCCCCTTCCCCCTCCACTGAAGAGTGGGCGGAGATATCCAAAGACTGTGCTTAACAGTTACATAGCTTTTTGAGGTTATATTGAGGCTGTAATTGAAAATAATGAAAGCTATATTGAATAAATTATTTGTTTTGATAAGTTTCATTAATATCTTTTTGTACTTAAGAGGCATACTTATGCATAATGAATGACTTTCAAACTTTGCAGCTGCCTCTAATATTTAGACACTTTAGTTTATGTGTGTGTGTGTGTGTGTGTGTGTGTGTGTGTGTGTATACACACACACAGTGAATGAAAATAACTTAAAAAAAAAAAAAAACAATGTTTCTAGATATTCAACACATTAAACAAGATTAACCACAATTCTTGCTTATATATTAATTGTGGAGATTTGTGTTAATGGATGATAATTACATATTTATTGTCACCAATGGCTATTATATGTATAATTAAAAAGCTATTTATATTACAGGCTGAGAAGCAATGCATTAACTTGAAAAAGCACATTTACTCAAATGATAAAATAAGTAATATAACTTCTATTCAATTATTTCAGTCAAGGACTTTTCAAACCAAATTAAATATTTTAAAAATATGTCTGACTATACACGGGAGTTTATTTTTAGCAGTTTGAATGAAAATTGTACAAAAGAATTAATAGCAAAAATTCAGTGTTCAGAAAAGACTTTACATTGAAAATAAAATCCAGAAATGTAAAAAAACAAATCTATGACGGTTTTGATAAAGAGAAACAAGTAAAAATTTTCACATCTTACATAATGTACAAAATGATTGAACACATTAATTTTAACTAGTTTGGATTACACTTATTTAAAAAAATAAGAAAATGGCTTGTTCTTAATCTACCAGTATAAAAAAAACGTAAAGCATAAATTATAGAGAATAATTTATCAATTTTTGTAAGTTATGTAAATAATCTTAGAAGATATTTCATATATATTTGGGAGGGATTTAAAAAAAAAAAAAAAAAAAAAAAAAATTTAAATTTTTCTGGTTATACAAGTACTGCTTTCAAACCTAGAATTATTATAGTTCATAATAATGTTTTGAAATGAAGTTCTCTATTTTTAATGGCAAATGAGTCCAATCTATAGACTGTTACAGATAAAAAGGCAGCTCCTATAAGCAATCTTGTGCAGAATAGGTAAATCTAAAATATTAATTTATAGATTTTAAGTAACTTTTTCATAAACTAGCTAACTACACTATTTACATTGTTTGGGTTATTGTCCTTGTCTATGTCATATTCACATTTTGGCTGTTGTACACTTCAGCCTTCTTCAGCTACTAAAGGAAGATAACTGAAACCGAGATATCCAGAAAAGGCAAGGCACATGGAACTAGAACAATCAATCCCGATTGACAAAATAAACAGTTTGGTTCAAAATTCCAATGGATATCACTTGAGGAATAACCGAAAAGTTGTGAATATGACAATAAAGATGAGGATAACAGTCCAAACTGTTTAAATAGTTACAATACCTCATCTCAGAAATAAAACTAACTACACTTTTAACAGTTTCAACTCAAATATAAGTATAAATGTAGATAAACGTGTATACAAACAAGTACTTATGTCCAAAGTGATAAAATTAGCATGACCAAAAACATTGGAAAAATGTGTTGACTGAATTCTGCACCAATTCTCTCTTTTTCAAGGTGTACATTCTTCTGCATTATGTCATGATTATATATATCTCATGTTATTAATATCAATTATGAGTGTTGTTATAGAAGTGGTGTATGGATATCAAAAACCAGCTTCAGGTGAAGTAGCATTCACACAGCATCAGTCCAGCATTCAGAAGTTGCCAAAAAAGAACAATGTAAATACATACAAAATTTGCTTTATTTTCCTACAACTTTGCACTGGAGAAGCCACTTCCTCTATTACCATTTTCTTCACACACTTGAACCTGGCAGTTACTTTGAACATAAAATAACAAAGAAAGGCCAGGTCATGACTGATATTGCACCTGTTCTCTTCTGAATCCCACTATCACTAATTCATGTGAAAGTAAATCCCCAAAAATAAAACATTAACTTTAATGAACCAAATAATGGTAAAGTCAGGTAATGAGAGGGAATTCTATTTTGGGGGCAAATAAACTTCATCAATGAAATTAGTAATCAATGGTAAAAATTGGCAAAAGAAAAGTAACATTTTTTTTTTTTTAATTTGTTCCTCAATCTTGGATTAATGGAGAAGCCCAATCATTTATTTTTTTTACGTATCATCACAACAAAAAACATATCAAACTTAAAGTTGTTCAATGCAAAAATGTGTATGTACACACACACTGATTGGGGGGGGGGGGAGGTTGTTTATACATTCATGATATGCAACCAAATCCGTCTGCATTCAGCGCTCAAATTTGGTATACATATTTAATGGGCTCCATTACCTCACAGTGAGCTTCTCAAATGATTTCTCTTAATGTTCTGGCAAGTAAAATATTTATGCTATGAAAAACCAATAGCACAACAATTTTTTATAAAAAAAAAATGTATTTTCAACTATTTTTCAGTCTTTTTCACTGGAAATTTAACCAGAAATAAATGAGGTCTGTTTTGTTTGTTTGTGGATACTAATTATTAAAATGAACTTTGAGGGAAAACATCAGTTTAGACCAAGTAGATAATACAGGTACAATTTCCTTAGCAAATAAAATTTATACCAATAAACTCAAAGTAAACTTGTGAGATATGGAGTTATTTCTATTTTATGAAGGGCAGACAAGCAATTTGAACCGGTTGAATTTTAATAAGTGATATTAAGAAAGCAGATGATACCAATATAAATATTTAACTCAATTCTGATAAAATCTACTTTATATTGGCATAAAAAATAACTCCCTTATCTTCAGATATTAATTCCCAATTAAGCTCTCATTCCAACTAAAAACTGATGTATTAATTTTCAATTCAGTGTTTCTTTGTACCCACATGGAAGGACTTATTGAATGAAAAAAAATTCTGACATGACTGAAACTTAACAAATCATATTTTATATAAAAAGAAATCAGTAAAATGAAAAGAAATAAAACAATATGTAGCAGCAGTTGGCCTACACAATTCACAAAAAGGAAATAAATGCGAATGGGAAAAAAATTATAACCAAAGCTTTATGTATCATCTTCAATTAAAAAGAAAAAACATTGAAAGTGTAAAGGCCCAAGCAAAATTATCCAATTTGTCAAATATTTACTGCATTCTAAGTGTAGTATAAAGTAATGGTTATCATGCAAAATAAAATCAGTGTACCAAGTTCAAATCCTACTTAAGATTATATTCACTTTTGCATGAATTTCTTTGGGAAAAAGCATGAATTCACTTTTTTTTTTTTTGTCATATTGTATGATATTTTGAGAAAATGTCTCATTCAAATGTCATGATAGAGAAAAAAATAGAGGAGGACCACTCTCCCATAACTATCATTTATCTACTCATATACTACAAGCAAGTACCCAATCAACACAAGTCAACTCTCGATACAAACTAATAGCTGAATGTGAAATTTGAAAGATGGCTTTTACAGGTTCAAGTCTAACACTTATTAGGCAAGGGCCAAGAAAATCTCTAGAAACACAAAAAAAAAAAAAAAAAAAAAAAAATCACTATGGTTTACATTAGTTATTTTTGCACACAACATGAACTTTTGCCAGATGACTTCATTTTGTTAGATTTGCTTTTAACTTAAAAGTTAAAAAGGCATCATTTCTGGCCAAGAAATGATTTAGCAAGTTAATTGTGTCAACCATTTAGTACCACACTAAGTTTAAATCCTCACAAAGTACACTATACTTATGATTTAGTAAACACCTACAACACAAAAGAATAGAAACAAGTAAACTCATTATAAAAAGATTTTGGAACAGTCCATCTGAAAATAATGTCATTTAAAAAAAAAAAAAAAATCTTACAACCTCAAATTTTGTTTACCAATTAAGGATTTTTGTTTCTGTTTGTAATCCCAGCAAAAGAAATTTTTAATTTTTAGTACATTTCTTCGTCTTTTTGTAGGTGGGGAGGATACTTTGCTATAACCAGTTATGTGAATACATACTATTGATAATGACAGAAATCAGAAAGTCAGTTGAAAATTTACAGTTGAAGCAAGAAGTATAAAAAGGTTTTTTAAGTTGAAGTTTATTTGACAAGGATTAAATAATACACCCTCAAAACAGCTGTAAATAATCCTGCTCAGTTAAGAGGAAGTAAATTCAGTGTGACCACAGAACCAAAGACAGAATAACAGACCTGGGGAGCAAGATCTTCCAGAGTCAATTTGCTGACAATACACAGACCTAAACCCTGGTATCACAAGTTACAACTCTCATATGCTTTTGGTGTCTGTGGAGGGGGATGTTAAATGGCATCATTTACATCCAGAATGATTATTCAACCAATTTTGGTGCCATTCCTGCAACAGAAAGGCAATGTGTTCATCCACAAGAGCATCATGTTACTAAACATGTTCTGAAAAATATTCAACAACTTCACTGCACTGACCAGCTCAATTGCTGCCTGACCTATACCTCCATTAATGCCCGACTTGGTTAGTTAATCCAGTGTGTGTGTGTGTGTGTGTTCATAATGTTTCAGCTGTCATGCCATGTAGCCTTCTTCAGGTATCTGTTGATCTTGATAACCTTCAGAAAAATTCTGACTGAATCCTTTATTCAATCTACAGGGATAGTTTTTGACATGAACAATCTCATCTTAGTAATTGCCCTTTTAATACTGCTCCATTATTACTTGTGCCTTTTCCAGTGATTTAGAAGTAAAGAAAATGAAATCAGGCTAGGCTGATGGAGGGAAAAAATGACCAGGAATAGAGTAAAAATACTATACAGATCAACACTGGAGATTCAGACATCTGGAGGAATCAGTTTATATGCTAGGCTGTGACAGCCTCCTCAGTGGGCCTAATGTAGATATAAATACCATATAGGAGCCAGTAATTAACAAAGAACATTATACACCAGAAATACCAGCAACTAATAACATTGGGACACAGCAAAAAGACTACAGCAACAAAGAAATCTTTTTTAGTATTAAAAGAAAGAGAAACAGTGGCAAAGGGAACCAAGCTTGACAAGAAGGCTGTGGCAATCACAGAAGAAAGAGCGTTAGGTTTAAAGCTCCAAAATAACTTCAGGATTGTTCTATGGGACAATGGACTAGAGGATTGAAGCATTGATTAGTGAATTTGGCATAGTAATTGTAAGTCCAGTGGAGTAATGGATAGCAGCTCGAACTGATGAATCAAAGAGACAAGTTTGAATTCCAGTTGAATCCATTACATTCATTTGCCTGCTAATACCCTTGGGAAAGGTATGAATCCTCCTCTTCTCGTCTCCAGCAGGACAGACTAGGTTCTATAGCCTTGGATGGCAACTGGTCTACTGCAGAAAGAAATAGCAACCTACTGCGGGAAAAAAAATCTGCCTCGTCAGTCATGTATCAAAAGATACATGATCACCTATGCGTGTATCACACATGGCATATAACTGAATTGTAAGTTCAATCTCTGATCTGGCTAGTATAGCTATACTCAAATGAAATGAAAACAAGACAAAGAAAACCAGAGTAGTAAAAGACAATTAACTAAATATGAGCAGCAGAATGAGAACAATCTACCTCTGGATATTGAATAAAGGGTTCAGTCTGAATTTCCCTGAATGTTACCTGGATCAAAAGACATCGTGACACAATGGTGAAAACATTTGGATAGTAACAATGATGATGAGTAAACACTACATAAATTGTAATGAATAAAATTTGGATGGAAACTAAGCATACTGTTCCCTAGCAGAAGGCCAAGGAATGACAATCTGTATAGGCACTCCTTTAACATCTGCAAGAGAAACCAATAGACTTCCTATGGAAATTGTATGCCATGATCTTATTGATAGTGTGACCTTCACATACCTGTCATCAACAGGAGAAAAAAAAAAAAAAAAAAAAAAAAGACTATATTAAGAGGTTCCAAGAACAGGGAGATAATGAATCTGCATGCATGAATTTTGTACCCCAATACTGTGAGAGAAAGCAAACAAATAAAATCTGATGGTATTGTAAAGGCATTTTGGTAGTGATGTTTCAACCCTAATGCCATACCTGATCCCAGGGTTATCATCTAATGAATGAAGGCTATGTTGGAAACACTGTTGCTGTTTCACAGAAATAGTTGATAAATTATTTTTTTAAGCACCTCCTGTAATGTTAGCAATGGATCAAGTTTTGAAAATACCTTTTTTTGGTAGCAGGATTTTTATTTATAAACTCTGCAATTATGAAAGGAAATCTTATTCACATAACTATTTAAAATGAAATGTAATAAAAAAAATTCAAACAAAGTTAAGTATAGTTTTCATTGTTTTAAATGAGTTTAACAAATCAATATTATTTAGAAGTAAACAAACATGACTCATAAAAATAATTACCAACAATAAAGAAAAAAATAAAAACTTGAGTATCTCTAATCTAATAAAACCCAAATATTTCAACAGCATAGCACAAGTGAATTGGTATGTCACTTGCCTTCTTACCGCCAAGTCTTTCTTTTTATGTCCTTTCAGGATGTAGGAAATCATGGTTCTCAACCTCCCTCTATCCCTTGCAGTTCCTTCCCTCTGCTTTCTCCCCAGACCATGTTCTGTCATCTACTTGCTTAAGCCCACCAGTTATGGCATGTGTTGTTTTCCCTTGTCTCTCTTTCCCTCTATTCGACCCATGAGTATCAGATTCTCCAGGCCCTCCTTCCTCATTATATGTCCCAGAAACTTCAGCTGCCTCTTCCTGATGTTAAGTATAAGCCTCCTCCTTGTTTGCAACCTCTCTAAGACCTCATTGTTGCTCACATGCTCAGTCCAGGATATCCTTAGCATCCTTCTGTAGAACCACATCTCTTCTTCATCTATGAGGAAATTGTCCAACATTCACTACCATAAAGAATGACAGATGTCACATAACAGCTCAGTATTCTTTTCTTTGTCACCAAAGAAATCCTCCTGTCTCGCAATACTTTGCCCAGCTTTTGGAATGTGTCCTTGGCAATCCCAGTATGTCTGTGGATCTCAGTGTTGCACTTACCGTCCTCTGTCAAAGATATTTAAAACTTCCGCGTCTGCTTGATTCTAGTGTTCCTGACCTGTGAATCACATGTTGGGCTCATCCTTTTACTGATGACCGTGCATTCTGTCTTCTTGTAGTTTATGCTTAGTCCCTTCTTCTCACTCTCTGTCACTACCTTTTGTAGGAGATTTTGTAATTTCTTTTCCGTTTCTACTATCACTACTGTGTCATCTGCATATCTTAAGCTGTTAACATTGTGGCTGCCAGTACTAAATCCCAGTAGGGTTTCCAATTCTCCCAGAATTGCCTCGCTGTATAGACTGAACAGGTCAGTTGAGAAGATGCATCCTTGCCTTACACCTCTTTCTATTTTTGCATACTCACTGAACTTGTCCCCCATGCGCATGCATGCTGTTTGCTGCTAATATAGCTTCTTGATTATTGATATCTTTCCCGGATATATCAAGGTTGCTGAGCAGTTCCATCAGATCCTTGTGGCATACTTTATCAAAGGCCTTTGTGTAGTCTATAAAACATAGGTACACATCATTCTGCATTTCTATTACTCTTTCTGATAACATTCTGAACATGAATATCATGTTCCTTGTTCTGGTGTCTTTAACGAACCTGCACTGTTTTTGTCCTATCTCTGGCCTGATTCTACTGCACACTATTCCTCAGAATACGGATGATGAGTTTTGTCACATGGCTTATTTTTCAGTATATCCCTGCTGTTGTAGATTTCATTTAGGGTTTGAAACAGAGGAGGGTTCACTTAATTTTTGTTTATCTACTTGCCTTAGCATGACAAAAAAAATAAACAAATAGCTAACTGACATTGGTTTTTAGAGAAGATATTATTGGTCAGTAAAGCAGTAGATGGCCTTTCAAAGTGGAGCATAGATTTCATGATTGATATGCCTAGAAAAGTGTTGTGTAGTTAGATATTATGCATGTAAATTAACATAAGTATAATTAATTGCATGGACAACCTTAATATAAAAAAGATAACACTGATTTTATCACTGCATCAAATAAAAGCTACTCTCAAAGATTACTTCCAATCAGTGGTTAACTAGGACAAAGTATGCCTTGTAAATTTTAATGCTGCTAAAACAAAACCGCTTTCATTTAATTAATATAGAGAAGTTTTCCTGCCTCCCATCAGCATGGCTGATGCTAACCTCCCTAAGAGCAACTCTTTGCACGTTCTTTAGCTCACATTTTCCACTGACATGAAGTGATTATATTGAATAAATTGCCAAGTAAGTTGGTTCACTATGTTGTACAAGACAATATTTCTCACCAGAATCCATCCTGCACATTTATAAATCTACCATTCATCAGTGCATTGAATATTGCTGCCATATTTTGTCTGGTGCTCCTACTATATATCTCAAGATTCTCAACAAAATCCAAAGAAGGATCTGTAATGCAATCAATCCTGACCTGGTATCTAGACTTCATTCACTTTCTCATGACATGGTTTTGCACTTTCTTTTCTACAAATAATTTCATGGCAATTGTTCTAATGAGCTTTCCTCCTTGGTGCCTTGATGGCATGAATTTAAGCATACTACTTTGAACTAGCTAGATTTTTTTATTTTAATAGTTTTTCTCACACTTCTCACCTGTGGAATTTTTCTGATTTCTTGCTTCCCTGCCACCTACAATCTTCAAAAATTTAAATGCAATGCTAATCACCATCTCTTTTCCTGAAAACTGTTCCTTTATTGTCCTTTCTCTTTACTAAAGTTTTTTCCATTCTCTTTCACTTCCAGTGGCATTATTGCCTTGCTTGGGATGAAATAATAAAGAATAAAAATTCAGCTTTTGATTGATTCACCTTCATGTCATGCTTAGCACATGCCTATAAGGACTACCAAAAACTGCACATAAATTCACACAACAAATACCCAATATTAATTTCTCTTCCTACATTTATTAATGGTAGAGTGAATACATGTTCAGCTGGAAAACTGAGTTGACAAATATCAATAGATTAAAAAACAGTGATACAATATAAAAGCAGTCTCTTCACTCCAATGGTAAAAGTATATCGAAAATAAAAATAAAAATAAAAAAGTGGTTAAGATGACAGAAGCAACCAATGATAATGTTATCCCAATTATAACTGATCAGCTTTGCTCTGAAACTGTATGAAGGACAATTTGCCATAGAATCATAGAAAGCTATTCTTCCAAACTATTACTAATGTGTTTGATCCTCACTTGCATTCCTCTAAACTAAGATTAAATTTCTTGACAGTTAATTAGATGAAAAAGAAAAAATAAAGTCAACCAACAAAACCATATTGCCTCTATTTTTCTCTTTGGTTAATTTATCAAATTTTCTTTGAAATATTTATCTTTGCATACACAGGATCTGTAAAATGAATGTGGATGCAAGCCAAATAACGCCCCATAACTTTGCTATTTAATCTTGGTATAGTGTTGTTATTTAGATGAGGGTGTAGTAGATGGGCACATGGTGAAGCTTACTCTCACTAAAGTAGGTTACAAAGATTAGCTTACTAACCACTGTTCTATGACAAGGCACCCAATCCCAATTCACATTTTATATATGCACAATATCTGAATATTAAAAAGATTAAATAATTTATGAAGATAGAAATTCAAACAACATATTTGCAGAATATTTGATTAACCAAATGTGATTATTTCACCAAAAAAATAAAAAAATAAAAAATAAACACTGTAATATTAAAACAGTACTTCATTTCCCCATTTACTAATTATGGATGGAAATATTCGATTTTGTATTTCAAAACCTTTTTTTAATATTTTAACTTTTCAAATTATCTCATGTTCATAGAGTATAGATGAATTTGAGAAAATAATTAATAAAGTCGATTAAAAAAAATATAAAAAAATGAATTGATTTTATTAACAATGCTCAGTATTTGGGTGGGTGGGGGAGAACTGAATACAAATTCTTGTTTATGAGATAACTTGTTTAACTACCTTGTACGTCCCAAAAGTGACTGTTGTATTTCACCATTACAGAATAGCAATCAAAAAGAGAAACAACAGGAGATCCTTAAAAAAAAATAAATAAATAAATAAAAATAATATCTGAATCAAGTGCCTCTCCATAACTTCCTATTTTTATGCTCTCAGCAATACTTGCTCCTTTATGTCCCTCACTTCATCTTTGTGATACTTGTGTCAGCATCCTTTTGCTCAAATTTGTCAAGTAGGTTACTTGCTGCTTTCCTTTGCTTCTCTGGCCGTCAATAAGTCCTCTGAGTGTTAAAGTATCCAAGCTTTCTATCTTCATTGTGTTCCAGCTGTTATTTTCTGATTGTCAGCAATAGTTTCTTTGTTTCGATTCTACTTAGAAATTCACATGCTTTGTCTATGTTGTTTTCAGCATTTAGAAGGATAACCATATCTGCTGCTTCAAGTGTTTTCATTTGTGACAAAATTGTTCAATTTTCATTGCCATATACGAAGGGAGACATCCCAACAATCCAGAACTCATTTCTTCATTTAGTACTTTTACAGTTTCTGAAAAACATTTTTCTATGTACCTTTGAATTTCCGAGTTGTATTTTCCATTGTCTGTTATACAATCCAGAAAGTTAAATTTATGCACTTGCTAGATTTTGATGTTCCTAATGCATATTTCATATCTTGGGCTGTCCTTTTTCCTCACTACAATGCATTCTGTTTTCTTACAATTCATATTAATCCTTTCTTTTCATTGACTACATTTTCTAAGTTTCCTTCCACTATTAACAATTACCTGTATAGCGTAAATTAATAAATCCCCACAGGTCCTCTAATTCTTCATTACAGAGCCGCTTTATATTTACATAAAAAGGCAGTCAAACTTAGCTAAGACTTTATGATTCTAAAACATGGAATTCATTAACACTAAAATTATCTTATCTTGTGCCTAACTTGGCCAAGTTGTTTATGATTGAAATTTTACAAACATTCCTGAATAGAAGAATACAAATAAAAGATGATATTAGTTTATTATCTTTGCTGAAAGACATGCAAATTATGGTAATTGCAATTTTATTTTCCATTAAAGAAAAAAATAGATTGTAATGAAAATGTTTAATAAATGTACAGAACATTAATTTATTCTACATTTATTGACCAGTAACAAAATAAAAAGTTGTACTTATAATTTTTGGTGTTACACTGTAAAAATATTTTTAAAAACCTTGTCTTTCAAAGCAAGATTGATTTAGTCATATCAGGAATTTATTTTCAGCCAAATGATTTGTCATGTGATCAAATATAAATTTTCCATTCAGGTCCAAATAAAAATTTAAAATGTCAAATCATATTTTGTTTCTTACTCTTATCCATAAAACATAAGTAATTTATGATATCTCTAGGCATGGCCAGTAGAAGAAGAACAATCTATCACACATAGATTAAATAAAGAGTTTAGTTCAATATTCCCTGAAAGTTACCTGGATTGACAGATACCTTAAGAAGTCCAAAGGGCACAACAAACCAAATGTGGTTACAATAACAAAGATGAGGACATTAGTCTAAATGTAAAAGTAAATGATTTATAGATGTCTAATAAAAGCAAATTCAATGTGTTACTTGATTTAAAAAAAAAAAAAAAAAAAAAAACCACACCACACACACACACACACACACACAACATTGTGAATAATGAATGCTTTTAGCTTTATGTGCAGGTTTAAGTTTTACAAGTAGCAATTTTATTGTTGTCATATCTACTTAGATGCCCATATATTATGGATGACAAAATGGTATTTTTTTCAAAATCAAACTGAAAAACCATTGAGAAAAAAAAAAACAAACATTAAATATATTTTAGTTTCTTCAAAGGAGTGTAAACTCTTTCAAGGATTATTACTTTTTATCAATAAACTTCATTAGAAAAAAAAGGAAACATTTTTTTTTAACTAAATTGGTTAAAATTATATCAAGTAACTGACATTAGCCAAAAGAATAAAATACCCCCCCCAAAAAAAAACCACACACCTGTTAAATGTTTTACAATTCATTTTCTTCCATCATTTATTGAAGCTTGGCTAAACAAATCTCAACAGGGGAAAAAAATAATAGTAATAATAAAATCATTCAACTTGCTTTTGACTAGCCTGTATTTTTTAGCATAATGACATATGTTGGTATTTATTCTGCAACCCCACAAATACTTAATACAAATGTGGCACAAGGTTGTTTTTTTTTTTACTATGAAGTTATTTTGTACAAATACCTTGATCAAGCAACTAATGCTTATTATGCAATTGAGGAAGGTGTTGCTTGAGAAACAGATACTTTGTCTCTAGGATAGTTATTTATACACTATCATTTTAGTACCTTTCACGACTAGCTATATGTAACTGTTAGTATCTCTTTCTTCCAGAAAATGATGATTCCTCACTGAACTCAAAAGTGTCCCCCGCCCGGAAAGATACAAATAGAAAATAATTAATAAACATGGAAATGAACAGTTCA
Organism: Acanthosepion esculentum; assembly: GCA_964036315.1. NCBI lineage: Eukaryota > Metazoa > Mollusca > Cephalopoda > Sepiida > Sepiidae > Acanthosepion > Acanthosepion esculentum. The sequence continues at coordinate 37,735,456 of OZ038501.1, forward strand.
TTAAACAAGCACAAACATTGCTTTGTTCCCCCCCCCTTCTATGTGACTTCATGTTGCAAACATATCAGATTTGTGGACTAATGCTATTAAATACCATTCACTGAAGTCTTCAAGTCAAACAAGTTTTAAATTTTAAGCATGATGAAATCCTAGTTTACTCATGTAGCAAGTATAACCTACTTTAAGCTAAAATCACATACTCTTATCTGGTAATACAGTATTCCAGATCCTTTAAACACCTGCAGTAAAAGTAGGATTTTCTTGAAAATCAAATCGTTTATCTGTCAAGGAAAAGAAAAAGTTTTTATTTATTTAGCCTTTTTTTTATTTTGTTTATTGTCTTCATATGCTAGATCCAATATTTTGAGAATATAACACAAAACTGACTTTAGTGTTAGATTAGCATTAGAGGAAGAGGTTCAAAGCTATGATTATTTTGGGAAGTATTAATTTAAACTTATCTTTTGTGTAAGGGATTGGAAAATTCAAAATAATAGTTTATATTAAAATAGGCATCTCCAAAAATTTGCTAAAAAAGTATACATGAGAAAATGCCCCAAAATAATAACAGAATTTTATCAACATTTTCATGTTATTATAAAGGATTTTTTTGATGTAAAAAAAATAAATAAATTAAAATTATCCTTTTTATAACCTTCAAAATTTTGCTGGCATCAATAAATTTGTATGGTAAATTTGAGTGTCTTTTTGTGATGAAAAACACATTAATTTGGAAATTCTTGCAAAAAAATCCTAATTATGAAACTTATTCAAAAATGAATGGAATTATTTTTTAAACATTTTTTAGAAAATCTTAGTAAAAAATTTTTATATCTGTTAAAACCTCATTTAATTTTATGAAATTTTGAGATTACTCTTTGTATCACTTAGTTTACTCATGTGGAAAGTATAACGTACTTTAATTGTAGCAGTCAAGTGATATTTTTATTAAATTAAAACAGTATTTACTCATCCCAAATGGAAAAGCTCACTACAATTCAATGACCACCACCCCATATTTTAAAAAGAATTTATTTTATGTGTGCATAAACGTGTTGATTTTTGTAAATACAGATGTCTATAGATAACGTTATCATAAAATAACAAGTTTAAAATTTATTGGTAATTTTGTAACATTTCCTCAACAAGCATCTTTGTAATCTATAAAGCCAAAGTATCTAAAATCCAATAAAATATTAGAATGCTTAAAATATTTTACATTTTTAGGATTAGGGATAGTTAAGAAAATATTTAAAAAAAAAAAAAAAAAATGCTTTTCTGCAATATTTATTACTGATAAGTAGAAAATAAGATTCCAATCAATTATATACACCAAAGTATTTTGCTTATTGGAAATATTAGCTTTAAACTTGGTTATTGCATTACTTTTGGAGGTACCTATATTAAAATGTCTCCAATAAATAGTCTTTTAGCATAGTATTTAGTGCAAGGTTATGTATAAGATCCTAAAGTGGGAGAAAAAGGTTCATCAAATGAATGTGAATGAAATATCAAGTCATTCATACAAATCACATGGATTGTTTTGAAAATTGGTTCCTCAATCAATATCTACAAATATTGTAAAATACAATTTCTGTAAGTACAAATCAGATTTTCAATTTTTTCAGTCTTGTGCTAACAACTTAAATTTTAATTCCCATGCTCTATCATTGAACTCCAAGCCCAACCCACAAGTGATCTCATCTTAAGGTTACTAATTCCCCATCCTCAGCTGCTGTTTGTGACCTCAATATTTAAACTATAAGGATAATAAACAAAAACAAAAATACAGAACAAACATTTTTTTTTAAATAATTAACCCTAAAATCTGTTGATCTAACAACTAACAGAGTACTCATCAAAACTGACAGGATTATATATGGATGGATCATTTCAGTTTTGCCTCAAATCGGTGTCTCTACAACCCTATACTGAGTAACTGCCCCCTACAAAATTATTAGAGACAAATACACACTGCAGTCTATATATGTGAATATTTGTATAATTTATTAATTTTTTTGACAAATACCATACCAGTAAATATAGAGTTTACCCTACTGTGAAAACAATATTTCATTAATTTTGCAACTGCACTATCAGAGACTTCATGTTGCACTGCATTTTCTCATTCATGTTCAATACTTTACTTGCTTACCTGGCCTTTGGCTGGGTAGTTTCAAAATTAACATTCCTTGAAGCTTTTATTCCAATCTAATAGATTACATTTAATTATGTACTTCCACAAAAATCACTGAAAAAAGAGCATACTATGATGAAAAAATGCCCCAATCTTGATAAAAGGTAGGTTTTATCACCAATATTTTGGTTAAATTTTGTTTTGTATAAATTAGTATGGCAAATTTTAGTGTTTTGGTGTTTTTGATGAAAAACATTAATTTGGAAATTGCAAAAATTAAATAATTGTTAGATTTTAATGAAACTTTCAGGACTTATTCACAAATGAATGAAATTATTTTATTATTATTTTAGAATTTTTTTTTTTTTAAACATGCGTTACACTCCACTTAATATTATGAAAACCCAAGAAATTCGATGAGAATTTTTTAGTGACTATATTAGTTAAAAGCAGAACTCCTTGGAAAATTTAAATCAATTTTGGGGGAGGGGTAAAATTGGATCATGTTTTAATGGAAATCTGATCTCAACTATATTATAAAAAAAAATGCAATAAAACTAAGACATTAGTTAATTAGAAAAGCTTCTTTTTTTTTTTTTAAATCATAATTGAAAAGCTCATTACGATCTGAGATATACCAGTATTTTAAAAAGAAATTTGAATTGTTTTTGTATTACAGAGAATATTTTCATAAATTGTAAAGGAAAAAAAACAAAAAAAAACAATATTTCATTAATTTTAAAATTAATTTTTTTACGGATAAAACTAAAAGTAAAACCCACCGTAGAACAACATTAAACAATCTGTCAGCACATCAACAGATTAAATAAAAACAGCTACCTACGTTTTTAAAAATGCATTTCTGCGATATAAAACTTTAAAAGTTTATTTCAAACCAAATTATGCTTTAAAGTCTTAATATTCCTCGAAAATATAATTTAATAATAAAAAAATCCTTTGGTCATTCCTCTTAAAGTCTTAAAGATTTTGACGACAAAACTTTTATGTTTTAGTTAGTTTGGCTCATTTTTTTTTTTTTTTAGCGAATCTTTGGAAGGCACCTATTTCTGTTACTACCGGGTCCTAAAGTTATGTTTTTTTTCTGATTTTGAATAATGAAACTTCTGTAAACCCAGAGATTTTATTTTATTTACTATTTGTTTAAATAATTAACTCCTATACTTAATTCTATCAACAGTTGATTCTTTAGTCGTGTTTAAAAACAAACGTCATAAAAAACAAAAACAGGCTTTTCAAATTTTTCTTTTGTCACTAACCGCTCATTAAAAAAAAATAATACTGATCTTTAATTCACTAAAAGTCAATAAAATTCTGTGATGAGTGTACTAACAAATCAATTTTGTTTTTTGTGTGTTTGTTTTTTTTAATAATTAAAAAAAAAAAAAAAAAAAGAAATCAATTAAAGAAATATTTTAATATTTTGTCAATCATCATCTAAGAAAAGTTTAAAAAATCATCTTCATTACAAGGAAATGAGAGAATTATCAAATTGATGTGTGGAATTTAATTAAATGTCGATTGGATCGACTTCTTACTTAACACATCTCTCCAGTTTTACGATGAAAAAGTTCAAATGCCATGTAGTCGTTTTACACATTTTTTTTTACCCTTTTCAATAAACTAGAAATAGAATATTTTTTTAAATTATTGGAAAGGACAAAAACAAAATTTACAGGTATCATGAAGACTTTTTTGTGATACAAAAAAAACGATCTCCACATCCGTCACTTTCTCGAGAAAGGAGGAAATAGAACACAACTAAAGAGTATATCGGCAACTTAATCTTTTTCATTAAAAAAAGTTAAAAGCTTTTAATAATAATTCAACAAAACCACATGTCTGACTACCGAACGAAAAAACTAATTTCTAAGCGCACCTGTTGACAATGACATCGGCCAATTGTAGTTGTATTTGTGAAGACCACGAAAAAAAAAAATGTTACGATTGAGAATCCGACAGAAAATACAAGATATTTGTTAATTTGTAGCTTTTTAGAAAAACTTGTCAATAATGCATTTATGGGTTGCAGTAGTAATTTCAGGGGAAAAAAAAGTTAATTGCTAAGAAAATTAGAAGCGTGACGGTACCTTTCTCTTTTGAATGTACAAAATAAGCTTTAAAAACTTATATTATGGCCCTAACATTTTTTTAAATCAAAAATCAAAATAGTACAAGTACTTCCCGAATCTTTGCCTAGTATGACACAGGGACAAGAAACAGTGACGTTGTGCGTTGAGCCAAGCTTTCAATTAAAGAGCGACTTTAACCTTGAAAATAAATTTGTAATTATTTTTTAAAGCTAGATTTCATTTAGATATTCTTGCTTCATATCCTTATGAACACTAAGTATCTCGTAGGTGAGGGATCTTGAAATTGTCATTTACTAGAGTAGCTAGAAAATAAGATATGACAAATTACAATCAATCCACGTTTATTTTCTTTAATGAAGTTTTTTACATTTCATTTTTAAATCTTCGTTTATTTTCACTCAGATAATTTCTTTAGTTTAAGTTTAGAGTGAATTCGTTTTGAAATGTTCTGATCAGTAATCTCACGTCCACGAAAACATACAGAAAACAAATATAAACGTAAGTTTCCAGTAGAACTCTTAAACTGTTTTTAGTTTATAAGAGTAAAACTAAGTTTATTTTCAACTACTAAAAATGTTTTCGTTTTCTTTTAACTCTAATCAATCGAAATCAGGAGACGTGCGATATAGTGTTTGAACTGCTTAGCTTAATAATAAAAAAAAAATCCTGTCACGATCTTTTATAACTTCTACACTTCATAATAGCCACTGCACATTAACCAGTCATTAAACTTTAATTTATAATAGTTAATAAAAATTTATAAGACTTCTCATAAAACACCCATTTTGAATTGATGTATGTTTCAAAAGGAAACTTTTCAAAACCTGTCTGAAATTAGAATGTAATTGTAAAATACTTCTTTCTTTCACTTCCCCCTCAGAAACATCCTTCTTTTTTGAATCATGAAGAAAAATTTTAACATTATGTCAATTTATTAACAAAACAGTTAATGAAGAAAAAATATTTTTAGTTTTCATTAGACGAATTAATACAGATGATGAATGATACAGTGGACATGATGATGTAGGAAGACTTCACTCGTAACTACAAACAATTCTGATCATAAGATAACCCATGATACATAGAAAAAAGCTATGGAGATTGACACCGCTAAATTTTCAGTATAAGACTAAAAATTTAGTTTTAAAAATCAGTTTTAATTCACAAAATGTTTTCCATTTCTATAAGAAATGTAATGTCGATTGAATATGCTGAACGAAACAAACCGAGTTTTTGTTTAATTGTCCGAACGAATAAATCTTGGAATGGAGAGAAAAAAAAAAACACTTCAAAACTTCGTCTACTAATCTAATATTCAAGTATTTCAGAAGGGTGCGAAAAAAAAAAAAAATAAGAACACAAAATTATCGAGAAATAAGGCTAAAATAAATAAACAATATTTATACATTCATTAATTTGATTGGGGAGAGTAATGATATGTAAGATTAACAAGACGAAAGCTTACGCAAGAATTCATCAATATTGTCCTTTTTTTGTCGCTCTCAAGAACAAAACAAAAAAAAAATGGAAAGTGACGGGTGCGATATACCATAACAACAATAAAAATGACAACTAAATTTAGAAAAATAAGTTATTAACAGAAATCCATGTAGTTATTGATTTGAAAATTTAATAATGCCAGATTCAAAGATCGGGTTCAAAAAATCACTTGTAAAAAACGCCTTTAAAAACTTATTCACACACACACACACAAAGAAAAAAAAAAAAAATTTAGATAAAATATCCTCAGAGAACGAAAATTAAGAACAATACGATTACAAAGATTGAGTTATATGCTCTACAAGTTGGAAGTGATTTTTTTTTAACGATCGATATACATTTTAAGAAAAATGAAAAACTGGAATGAAAGAGAGTGAAATTTGAAATAAAAATCCTGACTAAGCAGTTTAGAATGCGAATTGCCACCGGCAATTCTTCTTGAATGGTTCTGAATGAATTTTTACCTAAAATTTTTAGGCCCGTCTATCATCAATCAGAAAAAGAATGGAAATGGATTTAGCAACAGCTGTAGCCAAAGATATCTTTCCTTCATTTAAGAAAAGAAAAAACAAACTAAAAGAAAACGAGAGATTATTTTATTTTTTCTAAAAAGAATTCAGTTAACACCTCAATAATTGTAAATTCAATTTTTAATGTATAGATTCAGAAATATTTTCATTCATTCTAACACACAATTTTTGAACAGAATCTAACTAAAAATAGGGGGGAGATTTACCTTTAGGTTCAATTAAAAAAATAAAATATATATTGATTTTTAAAAAGGTATTTTACAAATTTATAAAACAATTTTTTTTGCTTGTGATATTTCAAATAACAATCAAAATTGTTTTTAAAAAAAGTGTTTATTCGTTTATTTATTAAATAATAAAATAGGAGTAAGACTTTCACTTTAGTCTCCAACATCAATCAATTCAATGTGGAATTATTTAAGAAATTATATCTTAACGAGACGAGTGGACGACAGAAGACAAATAAATAAAATAAAAGCCCAAAATGGAAATGTTACATGTGCATATTTGAAAAGAAGCTATGAATATGTATGGCAACAGATATTGTTGTTATTCTTATTTTTATGTCCTCATTGAAAAGAGGAAAGAAGGTGTACACCCTGCAACAACATAGTAACAAAAAAGCTCGGACCACAATTCTTGTTACCTTAATTTACCTTTCCTTTGATTTTGATCCATTAACGCTAATATATTAAAATAGACAACAATACAAAGGGTTAAAAGTATGCAATCTCGAACTGATGCAGATATGTAAAAAAATAAGTTTCATTTATAACTTGGATTTATTTTAAATCATTCCACACATAAGCTGAAGTATCAAGAAATTTGGACCGCATTCTTAAATCCTTTTTTAAGCTACAACACACAAGGAATTGACATCCAGCCGCATGGATGTAAAGCTTTTAACACAATTTGAAATGAAACAACAGTCAATTAGGAAATAACCAAATACCTTGTAATCAGGGGTAGATTTAGACACCATAAAAGCGAATACTTACCAAAATAATTTAGTAAAATCCTCTCTTATTTTCGTTCTAGAAGAACCTCACTTGAATAAGAAGCCATCCACTATTCCGAAAACCGGAAGTGGTACACAAAAAACTTTCACGCATGCTCATTCCTTTCCATTTGGTTGTTAATATTCATGACGACCCAGTTTTGAATTACACTTGTTTCTTTTCCTTTTTTTGGGTCGATGGAGGGGGGAAGCTTTTACAGAAATAGATTGATTTTGACTTTGATTTATTTATTTAACTATTTCATTTTTATTTAGATTTATATACTTGATATTTGTTTTATTTACAACTACTACTTTTTATATCCCTGTGCGCTTTTGTTTTCTAATTGTTTTTGAAATGTAAATTAATGTTTCTTTTTAGACTGTTTTTGTAATGTAACATTAACGTGCTCTAATTTAAGTCAGATCTCTATGTATGACTTTTGCGGACATCAGCAGTCGAGTAGGTTAAAGCAACGAGGTTTAAGGGTTCATCCCAAAAATTACTCAGTTGAATCATTCTGTGCAAGCGGTCAGTCTTATTTGTGGTTTTTAAAGAAAAATAATCAAAATTTTCAAGTAGTTTCTTAAATAGTAGAATAGAACTTATAAACAAGAGATATTTTTTTTACTTTCTTTAAAAAAAAGAAAAGAAAATAGAAAGTTGCTTGTTCTGTTACATAAAGTATTTTAATTTTGGATTTTACAAGTATAAGGGTTAATTTTTTCCCACAACATACAAGCTAAAAGAAAAACCAACGGTACATTCCAAAATTTTATTCATAAAAAAAATGTAAATTTTAGAAATTGCCAAATAAAGAATACCTCGCCGTATTCTGGCATTCACAATCAATTCCTGATTACTGAAAAGAAAACTCCTTTTTTCGTAATTTAAAAAAAACACACCAAAATATTGAATGATGAAACAACTTCTTGTGCAAAAAAGTTTTATGTCAAAAAATTGCAAAATATTTATTGTAAATTTTTAAAGGAATATGTTACTTTGGGGATTTTAAACAAATAAATGACCATTAGATATTGTTTTGATTGGATATTTTAATTACGTAAATTAAATTAATTTCAATATTCATTCAATAATTTATCTTTCATGCACTAAAACTTAAACAACCAAATTAAATTTTTTGCAGGAGTTGAGAGCCAAATTTATCCTTGGCAGCCACTAAGTACTCTTTTCAATTTTGCATAAAATATCTTGCAGAAGATAAGTCTTGAACGTGATCAACTTCTTTTTTCATTTATATTTGTTCAAACACTAAAAATTGTACCCTTTGCATATATCTACTTCCTACATATACTTTTGGAATTTGCTGTGTAGAGTAGTCTGACTCTGAACAAAATTACTCACACTGGCTACTTTTTAATAAATCCTACCTGCGATGCACAGGTTATTAAAGAAGTACTTAGTATAAAATTACTTTATTTATAAAATAATTTTATTGAAAAATTGGGAATATTATAAAATGAAAAGTTTATTTAAATATTTTTCATTAAGCATTTAAACTTAAAGGCTTAAAACTAGGTTTCGTATGCATAAAGAAATGTATAAATAAAAAAAATAATTATACTGTTACAGTGTCATGTCCATAAAAAATAAATAAAAATGAATTAGTGTAAAAAAATAATTATAATAATATAATTATAACAGTTATAATTATCATTAATTAACTCATTCTAAGCCAATGAAAATTCGATAGATCCTACTTTTCTCCTTTACACACAAAAACATGTGACATGCTCACTATCAGACAAGCAATTCAAACAGACAGGTCGTTAACACTTGTGTCAACAAAAATTTCGTCTCCTTTTCCTTTTTCAGGCTATAATAGCAACATTTATCTTTTAGCACTCAAAAATTTGAGGTTAGAAAACCCCAGATACTTCTTGTATTTTTTAATACTCATCACACATCTATATAAAAAAAAAAAACATACAAGAAAGACTGTATACATCTTACTTATTCTTTATCTTATCATTCTATTGGATTCTGATCCATATTTCATCTACATTTGACCCCAAACTCACAATTTTACTCAGTATTACTGTCTCTCATGTCTCCAGCACCACATAGCAACCAGATAATAAATAATACTCATTTTGTTTTGTTGTTTCCATGTCTTACTGTTTTTCATTTTTATGAGTATTTTTGTATATATAAATGTTAGGGAGTTTATAATTATTTACTCAAAGTTATAACTCCCCTACACACCTATAATATTTTAGAAAGGTACAATACCAGAGATTAAATTAAAATTGATGCTATTGCAAAATTTTTTTTTTTTTTTTTTTTTCACGTCACCAAAAAGAAAAAAATGCTCAGGTAACCCAAAATATTTGTACAGCCATTTTGGGGATTTGTCTTACATTTTCCTGTCTCGTTCAGAAAATCTTTCTATGAACTTTGATAATAAGGTATGAAAATGACTCTAATAGGGCCAATGTTTCTTTTGTAAAAAATGCATTGTGGAACATCCACTTGCCATAAAATGGCAATTTGGAGAAATCTACAATAGTTTAAAGAAACAGAAAACTTTTGCACAGTACTGTATTATATGAATTTAATATAGAGTTTAAATCTGTTGTTTGCTATTTTTAGTAACAAACAATTTTATTGCAAGAAGGCCATTCTTATACTCATCCCTTATTTCTTGTCAGACATTGTGACATACTGATGGTTCATTTGTATCCAGATGCTCATCATCGGATTGGCTTCATACCTTACTCAAAGATATTATTTTGAAAGTGATATCAACATTCACCAAGAGAATTTGAAGTTGGCTTATGATTTCCATTTTCCAAGTCACTTTCAATTGTGCCATTGTAGGGAATTCAGTCGTTCAAGTTTTTTATATTAAAATTCCAAACATTCAAATTCCAAACAATAATAAAATAAAAATAAAGAAAATGTGGGTATGCCTGTTAAATAAATCATTTGTAGGTGATTACTTGGCAACAAGCCCATCTTGCACAATGGCTGTGTCCAGAGCAGTAGATCACTTGCAAATTCTTGTTTTGATCACCAATAGTGTCCTGCAAAGTGCATTCTGCATTCACATAAGATTGTATTAGGTTGGTGCCAAAATAATGTCGTTTTTTGACGTTCAACTTCATGTGAGAAAACGACATTATTTTTGCACCAACCTAATAGAAATATCAGAGATGGGTCCATAGAGTTGAGATTTAATTGGATGTTGTCTCCAAGAGATATTAAGTATAGTTCTCAGCATCCAAGTGTAGGTTCCATCTAGCTTAGACTCTAGGGTTTTAGCTAATGCCCAAGCAGTAGCACCATACATTAACACGTCTACAGTGGTTTGAAAGAATATCTGAGGTTGTCTGGTACATCAGATTTCCATATTACATCCATTTTATTCAAGGTGGCCCAGGCTATATGAATTTTCACATCCTTTTCAGTAGAATTTATCTTGCTTCCTACGTATATAAAAGATTCAACAGATTTTATTGATTCACCTGAGAAAGTTTGTATTGAACCTTGCTGGTTGAAGCCTATGAATTCAGTTTTAGAGGTATTAACATACAGTTGAACATCATTAACAGCATTTTCTAGATGATGTAGGAATACTGTGGCATTGGTAATGGTGTCTGCAGTGAGAGTTAGGTCATTTGCATAGTCAAATATCTGTTAACCTTTTTTTTGCAGGATATTGACTTGAGAGTCTTGATAAAGTAAAATTTAGATGATTTAGGGAAATTCTCAATATGTAGTCAATGGTGATAACAAAGAGAAAAGGTGCAAGGATGTCACCCTGAAAGACCTCTGCTTTGATGTCAAATAAACTAGTGTCTGTTGATCTAATCAGAGATTTGGTATTTTTGTATAGCATCATTATGGCAGCTATTGTCTCAGGGGAGATACCATATGCCAGAAGGATCTTCTCCATTTTCCTCTATCTACCAAATCGAAGGCTTTAAAGAAATCTACAAAAAGTAAGGCAGCCTGTAGATTCTTTGTGCTGACAGCCACAATAATCCACTGAACAGTCAGGATTTGTCCAATGGTTGATCTATTTTTTCTAAAGCCATTTGGATTTTTTTGGAGCACCTTCTTTACTTCAAGTTGTATTCTGTTGAGAAGCATTGAGTTGTAAATTTTTGCTGCAATGGAGGTGAGTGTAATTCCTCTATAATTTTTTCCCAATCCTAGATCTTTCATTGGGAAAGAAAGTATACAGCCTTCTGTCTATCTTCCTATGACTTCTCCAATATATCTGGCATTATAGAATTGGAGTAGAATATTGTTGAATTCCTGGGTCAAACCTCTGGAGGAATGTTATCACGTATATCTGAAAGGTTGTGAATATGGCAACAAAGATGAGGACAACAGTCCAAAACAATGTAAATAGTGTAAATAATTACAATACCTCATCTCAGAAATCTAGACAGATATTTTAATATCGTATGGATGTCGGTATATATCATTTGTGTTGGAAATAGGGTTTATTTCCTATACCAGGTTAAAGTATTTTCCATGTATAGCCTCTTTGATAAGTGATTTGTTGAACATTCAGGTTCATATTATGCTTTTTAAGGTTTTGTCCCTTACTACAATATGATGCATTGCTTGTAAACTGCATCAACAATTTAGTGTTCAGGACCAATGTGATGAAAAATGTATTTAAAAATCAATATAAGAATTATTTACTTTTAAACCAATATATTCACAGGAAAAGGTGTTTATCTGACTATAGTAAAAATTCAGGGTTATATTTTTATGGTCCATCAATGTAGTTAAGAGATCTCAAAGCTCACATTTAATGCATTAGTATACAGATAAATATATAATCACATGGTGATCATTATCTATTGGAATAAGTTCATATATTAGTTGTTTTTTAGCATTTCAGCCAGGTGTCATGGTTAGCAAGCTTTGTTTGTCAGATCAATTACAACTGAATAGTTTGAGTTTGATCCTCACTGGGAACTCCAAGCTTTCAGTCGTCTGCCACAAGTAAGCTACATTTACTAAATCACTATGCTTTGGGAACTTTGACCTGGTATAATGGTTAGTAAGCTTGTCTTGCGAGATCAATTACAGCCGAACAGTGAGATCGATCCTCAGTGGGTGGCCCATACATTCAACCTTGTTTCACATCTAAGCTGCACTTACAAAATCACAATAAATTACTTGTGTTCTTCATGACACCTCCTGATTAAGTTGTAAAAGACTATCAAAAAGGATTTTGCATCTGTTTTCTTCTAGTTACAAAATATATTTTCTTATCTAAATCATTAATAGTTATACATATCTTGACTATATGACCCATTTCCATCTATTCTCCTTGATTAGATTCTGAAAGGATCCAATGTACATCATCTCATAGTGACCATTATATATATCTTGAAGTTATGACCCATTACAATTCTTCTATAAGAATCCAGTTCATATCATCTCAGAGAGACCATATCTTGATTTTATGAAGCATTAGAATTATTCTCTTTGCTTAGCTTCTGAAAGGATCCAGTCTACATCATCTTATAGTGACCATTTTATATATATCTTCATATTATGACCATTTATTATTACTACCTAGCTTAGCTTCTTAAAGATTCCAATGTATATCATCTCATTATGACATATGTTGATTTTATAACCCTTTACAGTTATTCTCCTTGCATGGCTTTTGAAAAGATCCACACTACATCATCTCATCATGACCATTACTTATACCTTTATTTTATGGCTCTTTCCAATTATTCTCTAGACCTAGATTCTTAAATGATCCAATGTATATCATTTCATGGTGACCATTACATATATCTTGATTTGATGACCCTTTACAATTATTCTCCTTGCTTACACTCTGAAAGGATCCAGTCTATATCATCTCATTGTGACTATTATATATATGTTGATTTTGTGACCCTTTACAATGATTCTCCAATCTTAGCGTCTTAAAGAATCCAATGTACATCATGTTGACCATTATACATAACTTGATTTTACCACCCATTGCAATTATTCTTTTTGCTTAGATCCTTAAAGGTTGCAGTTTACATCATGTCATAGTGAGCATTAAACATAAGTTGATTTTACCACCCATTGCAATTATTCTTTTTGCTTAGATCCTTAAAGGTTGCAGTTTACATCATGTCATAGTGAGCATTAAACATAAGTTGATTTTACCACCCATTGCAATTATTCTTTTTGCTTAGATCCTTAAAGGTTGCAGTTTACATCATGTCATAGTGAGCATTAAACATAAGTTGATTTTACCACCCATTGCAATTATTCTTTTTGCTTAGATCCTTAAAGGTTGCAGTTTACATCATGTCATAGTGAGCATTAAACATAAGTTGATTTTACCACCCATTGCAATTATTCTTTTTGCTTAGATCCTTAAAGGTTGCAGTTTACATCATGTCATAGTGAGCATTAAACATAAGTTGATTTTACCACCCATTGCAATTATTCTTTTTGCTTAGATCCTTAAAGGTTGCAGTTTACATCATGTCATAGTGAGCATTAAACATAAGTTGATTTTACCACCCATTGCAATTATTCTTTTTGCTTAGATCCTTAAAGGTTGCAGTTTACATCATGTCATAGTGAGCATTAAACATAAGTTGATTTTACCACCCATTGCAATTATTCTTTTTGCTTAGATCCTTAAAGGTTGCAGTTTACATCATGTCATAGTGAGCATTAAACATAAGTTGATTTTACCACCCATTGCAATTATTCTTTTTGCTTAGATCCTTAAAGGTTGCAGTTTACATCATGTCATAGTGAGCATTAAACATAACTTGATTTTACCACCCATTGCAATTATTCTTTTTGCTTAGATCCTTAAAGGTTGCAGTTTACATCATGTCATAGTGAGCATTAAACATAAGTTGATTTTACCACCCATTGCAATTATTCTTTTTGCTTAGATCCTTAAAGGTTGCAGTTTACATCATGTCATAGTGAGCATTAAACATAAGTTGATTTTACCACCCATTGCAATTATTCTTTTTGCTTAGATCCTTAAAGGTTGCAGTTTACATCATGTCATAGTGAGCATTAAACATAAGTTGATTTTACCACCCATTGCAATTATTCTTTTTGCTTAGATCCTTAAAGGTTGCAGTTTACATCATGTCATAGTGAGCATTAAACATAAGTTGATTTTACCACCCATTGCAATTATTCTTTTTGCTTAGATCCTTAAAGGTTGCAGTTTACATCATGTCATAGTGAGCATTAAACATAAGTTGATTTTACCACCCATTGCAATTATTCTTTTTGCTTAGATCCTTAAAGGTTGCAGTTTACATCATGTCATAGTGAGCATTAAACATAAGTTGATTTTACCACCCATTGCAATTATTCTTTTTGCTTAGATCCTTAAAGGTTGCAGTTTACATCATGTCATAGTGAGCATTAAACATAACTTGATTTTACCACCCATTGCAATTATTCTTTTTGCTTAGATCCTTAAAGGTTGCAGTTTACATCATGTCATAGTGAGCATTAAACATAAGTTGATTTTACCACCCATTGCAATTATTCTTTTTGCTTAGATCCTTAAAGGTTGCAGTTTACATCATGTCATAGTGAGCATTAAACATAAGTTGATTTTACCACCCATTGCAATTATTCTTTTTGCTTAGATCCTTAAAGGTTGCAGTTTACATCATGTCATAGTGAGCATTAAACATAAGTTGATTTTACCACCCATTGCAATTATTCTTTTTGCTTAGATCCTTAAAGGTTGCAGTTTACATCATGTCATAGTGAGCATTAAACATAAGTTGATTTTACCACCCATTGCAATTATTCTTTTTGCTTAGATCCTTAAAGGTTGCAGTTTACATCATGTCATAGTGAGCATTAAACATAAGTTGATTTTACCACCCATTGCAATTATTCTTTTTGCTTAGATCCTTAAAGGTTGCAGTTTACATCATGTCATAGTGAGCATTAAACATAAGTTGATTTTACCACCCATTGCAATTATTCTTTTTGCTTAGATCCTTAAAGGTTGCAGTTTACATCATGTCATAGTGAGCATTAAACATAAGTTGATTTTACCACCCATTGCAATTATTCTTTTTGCTTAGATCCTTAAAGGTTGCAGTTTACATCATGTCATAGTGAGCATTAAACATAAGTTGATTTTACCACCCATTGCAATTATTCTTTTTGCTTAGATCCTTAAAGGTTGCAGTTTACATCATGTCATAGTGAGCATTAAACATAAGTTGATTTTACCACCCATTGCAATTATTCTTTTTGCTTAGATCCTTAAAGGTTGCAGTTTACATCATGTCATAGTGAGCATTAAACATAAGTTGATTTTACCACCCATTGCAATTATTCTTTTTGCTTAGATCCTTAAAGGTTGCAGTTTACATCATGTCATAGTGAGCATTAAACATAAGTTGATTTTACCACCCATTGCAATTATTCTTTTTGCTTAGATCCTTAAAGGTTGCAGTTTACATCATGTCATAGTGAGCATTAAACATAAGTTGATTTTACCACCCATTGCAATTATTCTTTTTGCTTAGATCCTTAAAGGTTGCAGTTTACATCATGTCATAGTGAGCATTAAACATAAGTTGATTTTACCACCCATTGCAATTATTCTTTTTGCTTAGATCCTTAAAGGTTGCAGTTTACATCATGTCATAGTGAGCATTAAACATAAGTTGATTTTACCACCCATTGCAATTATTCTTTTTGCTTAGATCCTTAAAGGTTGCAGTTTACATCATGTCATAGTGAGCATTAAACATAAGTTGATTTTACCACCCATTGCAATTATTCTTTTTGCTTAGATCCTTAAAGGTTGCAGTTTACATCATGTCATAGTGAGCATTAAACATAAGTTGATTTTACCACCCATTGCAATTATTCTTTTTGCTTAGATCCTTAAAGGTTGCAGTTTACATCATGTCATAGTGAGC
Source organism: Acanthosepion esculentum (assembly GCA_964036315.1). NCBI lineage: Eukaryota > Metazoa > Mollusca > Cephalopoda > Sepiida > Sepiidae > Acanthosepion > Acanthosepion esculentum. Next base: position 37,751,662 of record OZ038501.1, read on the forward strand.
ATTAAACATAAGTTGATTTTACCACCCATTGCAATTATTCTTTTTGCTTAGATCCTTAAAGGTTGCAGTTTACATCATGTCATAGTGAGCATTAAACATATCTTGACTTTATGACCATTTAGAATTATTCACCATTCTTAGCTTATTAATGGTTCCAAAATACATCATCTCATTGTGGCCATTATACATATGTTGATTTTATGACCCTTTCCAATTATTCTCCTTTCTTAGTTTTTGAAAGGATCCACTGTACATCATCTCTTGCTGGGCATTATAAATATCTTTATTTTATGACACTATCCAATTATTCTCTATACCTAGATTCTTAAATGATCCAATGTATATCATCTCATGCTGAACATTACATGTCTTGATTTTATCACTTTCTCCAGTTATTACCTATACGTAGATTCTTAACTGACCTAATGTATATTATCTCATAGTGATCATTATATATATCTTGATTTTATACCCACATAGAAAGATTCTCCTCACTTAGCTTCTGAAATGATCCAGTCTACATCATCTCATAGTTTCCCATTATACATATGTTGATTTTATGGAAATTTGTAATTGTTCTCCTTGCTTAGATTCTTAAAGGATCCAGTCTACAACATCTCATAGTTACTGTCGTAAATAAGAGACGGACTGTGACACTCCTTTACAACGCCATATTCGTTTACGGCTCTTTCTCTGGATTACCACAATCAGCCATATTCGAGAATACCAGGAGCACGTGATGTGAACCCTGCTTGTATTTTGCCGAATAAAGCTTGGATTGACTTACCTTCCGAGTCTCAGTCTTCATTCTTGACAATTTATTCAGCAAAAATATCTTATAAAGTGTCATGTCGGAATCTGTATCAAGTTTTGGCTATAAACCAAGAGTATTGGATATCAATCCGAATTCAACACATGCTGCCAGAGAATGGCGGCACTGGCATACTATATTCACCAACTATTTAGACGACTACCAAGACAGAATCCCCAACAAACTACGGGCATTGATAAGCTGTGTAAATCCTACAGCTTTCGAATTCATTGAATCCTGAGAAGATATCGAATCGGCACTAAATCGGCTGGACTCAATATACATTAAAAACCGAATGGAGTCTTTGCTCGCCATCTACTGGCCACACTAAGCAAAGACAAGATGAATCGATTGATGATTTTTTCCAAAGTCTCAAAAAATTAAGGCGAGACTGCATCTTCAACGACAGAACGGCTAAGCAAGTCGGTGGTGAAGCTGTGAGAGATGCTTTCATTTGTGGGATAACATCATCAGCAATCCGACAGAGATTACTGGAAAATAAAAACTTGGATCTGCAGACAGCTCACAAACAAGCACTAACACTGGATTTAGCCCAGTAAAATAATGCGGCTTACGTTTCTCCCTCCAATTCAGCCATTGGTGTCATTAACAACAGGAGACCACGTGGCGACTCGACAGGCAGTAGTAGTGAAGAAAAAAATAATCAAACCACTGTCACTGCCACATTCAACCAAAGATATAACAATTCTTGTAAGAAGACTTCCACTACAGCTTCAAATAATAAAACCGGTAAGAAGGCTTGTTTTTTCTGTGGTATTATACCTGACCATAAACGATCCATTTGTCCGGCACGTGATGTAATTTGCCATCGCTGTGATAAGCAGGGACATTACCAAAAATGTGTAGGTCATCAAATGTGACAACTAATGCTATGATTCATTCAGCTTCTTGTATTTCTGTAAACACTACTAATATACCAGTGGGACTTTCCCATTCTGCTACTTTCGTCATGGTTGAAAATAGATTCTTGTGCTTCTGAAAATTTTATCAGCAAAAAAGTGGTGGATTTATTGTCTCTGAGGATTTTTCCCTTGTCAAAAAAAGTATGGCCCAGAAAAGTATTAATAGTCAGTCTAATGAATGTAGTAGTCGATTTTAAACTGGGTCTTAACGATAAATTATATATTTCCGTTCCTTTGATTATCATGAAGGACCTCTGTTGTGATGTTGTTCTTGGATGGGAATTTCAATCCCGACATCTTAAGGTCACGTTTGAATATGGCAGTTATTTACCGGAACTCGTTGTGAAAGGCACGGGTACCTGTCTTGCCCTGGAAGCTGCTGATATAGCTGAATCAACTTTGTTCCCAGGGATTTCAGCTAAATGCAAACCAATTGCTACTAAAGACTTTTTAGTAAAGAGGACACTGATTTTATTGCTGTGGAAATTAGCAAACTTCTGGAAGATGGGATTATTGAACCCAGTATTTCACCATGGCATACACAATTAGTAGTAGTTAAAGATGAAGCTAAAATACACATAAAACGATTATGTGTGGACTATTGCCAAACCATAAATATCTACACAAAACTAGATGCTTTTCCATTACCAAGAATTTCCGATCTGGTTGCAAATCTTGCCAGGTATAAATACTTTTCAACTTTCGATCTAAAAAGTGCCTACCATCAAATCAAGCTCAAACAATCTGACAGGAAATATACTGCTTTTGAAGCAAATGGCCAACTTTTTCAGTTTACCCCTCTCCCATTTGGGGTAACTAATGGTGTCCCTGCTTTCCAACGTGCTATGAATGAAATTGTAAAAGAAGAAAATCTGACTGATACATTTTCCTATCTTGATAATGTAATAATTGGGGGTGAAACAGAAGAGGAACATGATAACAATGTGGAAAATTTTATGAGGGTAGTGAGGAAAAGACGCTTGACTTTGAACAATTCCAAAACCATAAATAAAGTAACTACATTAAATACCTTAGGGTATTGTGTAAGGAATTGAAAGATAAAGCCTGACCCTGAACGAATGAAGCCATTGCAGGAACTACCACCACCTAAAAACATGAACAGTCGAAAGAGAATCAGGGGAATGTTTACTTACTATGCTAAGTGGATCCCTGAATTCTCAGAAAAAATACAACCCTTAGTGAAAGCAGATCGGTTCCCATTGGAAGAGAATGCACTTAAGGCATTTAATACATTGAAATCAGAACTGTGTAGAGTGACCTTATGGGCTATTGACGAGAACCTACCTCTTCAGTTATATTGTGATGCTTCAGACTATGCTGTATCTGCTGTACTTAGCCAAAACGGAAGGCCCATAGCATTCATGTCAAGATCACTCCATGCAAGTGAAAAGGCATATAGCATCCAGTCTACATTATTTCCTCTTTATTATATATCTATTATATATCTTGATTTTATGACACTTTAGTTATTTTCCATTCTTTGCTTCTCAAAGGTTCCAATATATATCATCTCATTGTGACTCTTATATATATCTGATATAATGGATTGTCCCACACTCCCTATTGCATTTGTGAACCAACTATATTGGTAGATATATATAGTGTGCGCAGGATATACCTGGTGGATTTGCTTCGGGAATTACTAGCCTGCTAACCAATTCCCTGTCTTTCAGTAGAGTATTCTTTTTTTTACAATAAACCTCTCTTTCTTTCATCTACATCTGTGTTGCTGTTCCTTTCACCCGTGTACCACCTTTGTCTGTTTGTAACCTTCTTTAAGGATACAACAATATCTAGATTTCATGACTCTTTACAATTATTCTCTCATCGTAGCTTCTTAATGGATCCAGTCTACATCATTTCATCTTGAACATTATACATATGTTGATTTTATAACCCTTTCCAATTATTCTCCTTGCTTATCTTCTGAAAGGATCCAATGTAAACCATCTAATGGTGACCATTAGATATAACTTGATTTTATTACACTTTACGTTCGTCATTCTTAGCTTTTCAAAAGTTCCAATATACATCATCTCATAGGGACAATTATAAACATCTTGATTTTATGACTCTTTACAATTCTTTTCCATGTCAAGCTTCTTAAAGAATCCAATGTACATCATCTCATGGTGACCATTATAAATATCTTGATTTTATGACTCTACAATTATATTCTGTTCTTAGCTTCTCAAATGTCCCAATATATATAATCTCATTGTTACTATTATGTATATCTTGATTTTATGACCCTTTCCAATTATTCTCCCATTTTAGCTTCTTAAAGGATGCAGTCTACATCATCTCATTGTAACTATTACTGATATCTGGATTTTATGACCAATTTCAATTATTCTCCTTGATTAACTTCTTAAAGGATCCCATGTATATCAACACATGGTGAATATTATACATATAATGATTTTTTGACTTTTTACACTTATTCTCCCTCTTTAGCTTCTTAAATAATCCAATGTACATCATCTCATGGTGACCAATATTTATATCTTGATTTTATTACCCTGTGGGGAAAATTGTGAAAACGGCTTACCTCGGAAACGCCCACGAATCTGTGCACCGTGCAAAATCCAGCTGCTCAGCGGTAAAAAGAACCAGAATAGTGACGCCCATGTTTTATGCCAGGCGGTCTCGGACAGTTAATGCGAAATCTCGTTGTCTCGTTATTCGCATGCAAATTATGGTCGGTCCTCGGCTGTATAAAGCAAGCCGTTTTTTTGAGAAGAGGGGAGCACTTTTTTTTTCTTTCATTTGATTTCTTACCACATACCTTTTACAATTATTGTCATTGATTAGCTTCTTAAAGGATCCGATGTACATTATATCATATGACCATTATACACATCTTGATTTTATGACCCTTCGCAATTATTTTTCATTCTCAGCTTCTCAAAGGTTCCAATATATATCATCTAATTGTCAGCATTATATATATATTGATTTTATGACCCTTTCCAATTATTCCCCCATCTTAGCTTCTTAAAGGATCCAATATACATCATTTCATTGTGACCATTAGACATATGTTGATTTTATGACCCATTATAATTATTTTTCTTGCTTCTCTGCTGAAAGGATCCCATCTACACCATCTCATGGTGACCGTTATTGATATCTTGATTTTGTCAACAATTACAACTATTCTCCTTGATTAGATACTTAAAGGACCCAATGTATATCATCTGATGGTGACCATTATATATATATATATTTTATGACTCTTTACAATTATCCTGCCAGCTGAGCTTCTTAAAGGATCCAATTTACATCATCTCATGGTGATCATTATACATATCTTAAATTTTTCACCTTTTCAATTACTCTCCTTGCTTAGTTTCTGAAAGGATACAGTGTACACCATTTCATGGTGACCATTAGACATATCTTGATTTTATTGCTCTTTCCAATTATTCTCCTTGTTTAGCTTCTTGAAGGTTCCATTCTACATTTCTTGGTGACTATTACACATATCTTGTTTTTATGACTATTTTCAATTATTCTCTCTGTCTAGTTTCTTAAATGATCCAATTTAAATCATTTTATGGTAATCTTTATACATATTTTGAATTTGCGCCCTTTTCAAATTATTCTCTTTGCTTGGCTTCTGAAAGTATCCAGTCTACATTATTGATTTTATTACACTTTAAATAATTCACCATTCTTAGCTTTTCAAAAGTTCCAATATACATCATCTCATGGGGACCATTATAAACATCTTGATTTTATGACTCTTTACAACTCTTCTCCATGCCAAGCTTCTTAAAGGATCCAATGTACATAATCTCATGGCGACCATTATATATATATATATTGATTTTATGACCCTTTACAGTTATTCTCCCATCTTAGCTTCTTAAAGGATCCAGTGTACATCATCTCATGGCGACCATTTTTTTATAACCTTTTTCACTGTTTCCTTTATCTTAATAGATTTTCTCATGAAAATTATTTACTTTCTTCACAGCTACTTATTTTTACTTTCTAAGCAGTTAGTTAATTAGATGGCAATAATCATCTTCTAATATTTTAAAATCCTTCTTCATCCATTTTCAAGGAATTCTATATTTGTGATTTTGATATTTTCTCCATTTTCATTGTCTTTTTTTCCTCTGCTTTAAAAAAATAAACTTTCTATCTCACCTTCTGTATCTTCCCTTTAAACTCGAGGAGTTGTCATTCAGGTGTTAAAAACTAACCAACTCAACAATATGACATAAAATCCAAGAGATGTATTATTTTCCATACAAACCCCTGCTTTTGGGATCCTGAAACTTGAACTATTATTGCAAATAGACCATATTTGGAACCTGCAACAATAGGGCAACATCCAAATCCAAATGAAAGGAACTTGAGGATCTGAGCACAGAATGGGTTGTGTGGTGGAGTTATGGCATCCTGCTACCACTGCCTTATAATTTTGTACATTTTTGTGCAAAAAAGTGGATATGAGAGCCTTCTCAGCTTAGTAAATATTTTCAGGAAATATCAGCTTCTAATTGGTCAATAAACACACAAGTGGGCGTTGCAATCCACCCACTTACAATATATTTTTTCCAGCACGTGACCAAGTCAAGTTTCCCACCATGTGCTGTGATCCTGTCATGTGATTACATTATCTATAAATAGCAGACACAAGTTCACTCATTCTTTTTCTCTTCTCTCCTTTCTTCATTCACCTAAGAAGATGTGATCTTCAGCATTCTCGTCTTGGCCATGGGCAGTCAGACGTTAAAAGCATATTCACGCATGCATGTACGTACAAACTTTTCCAACCTACATTACAAACATACAGAACATTTCCAAACATGCAACAAGAACTTTTCTCTTTGAAATATTATTCTAAAACTACAGTTTAATAATTAATCCAACTTTTGTGAGTACAGATCAACACACAAATAAATACAATGTTATGTTTTAAAATCATTTTGTTCCTTCTTGTATTTCGTGCTTTGTGGTATTTTATGTTTAATATAAATTGTGTGGTCATGTTATTCATGCAACTGTAAACAGACATCTACAATTGTCCATTCTTATTACCAAGCCACTACATAATGGTAACTCCGACTTGTGAAACAACTAGACCACTACAGAGTCCTTGGAAATAGGCTATACAGTGAGCTCTTTCTCACCAGCAGAAATATCTGGATAACTTTTTATTATCTTCATGAATGGGGTTGTTTCATGGCACATCACCACATGAGGTCATCAAAGATGGCCATTCTGATAAAGAGATGAGAAGCTGGAATTGAAAATGTTTATGGTTCTGCTTGGATTCAGCTTAAGGGTTGAGTGAACTATAGAATTCTGTAGAATTATTAAGCCATGCATCAAGAAAGAATTCAATAATCCAACTACCAAAATATATACTGTAAATAGATACTCACCACGCCCACATACAGCTGGGTGTTCAGGTACTGTAAGCCCCCAATAAGATTTTGAAATTTAAACAATTACAAGGAAATTTTCAGACTTTATGAAATGGGTAATATAGCATATTCTAAGGTCAATATTAAGTACTTCAATCAATTAGTTTATTGTGTATATCACTAAAGTAGACTTATTGTAATACAAAACACTTAAAAAATTCCATTGATTTTGTTGAAAAATACATTCATTAAAATTAAAGTTGCTCCAGTGCCCCTCTTCAATTAAGGGTTTTGAAACTTAAGCTTCATTAATTTCATAGTCAATCTACCATTTATCATCACTGAAATCAAATGCTGTATATTGATCTAGCTAAAGCTATTTTTTTTTTAAAGATTAGGTTCAAAGGTGTAAGATTCTACTGTAAGTCTGTTCAGGATCTGTTTAATTTAGTTGTTTAAGAGTGTCGTAATAAAAGGCAACAATCATAAAATGAGGAAAGACAAGTAAAAAAATAATAATATTGAAATTGTTTTATTCACAAAAATATAAAAAAGTAAAGATTACTATTACTTGGCTGTTGCTGATTTGTTTATCCATTTGTCTTGTTTTTTATGGTTTATCAACCATTTATTGTAGCTTATTTAAACCTGAAACATTTTTGGGATTGTAAGAATAATTCTTTTTTTGCAAATGAATATAGTATTAACAATTTTTCTGAGATAATGATTAAAGAACATACTATTTAACCCATAGCTGGGAGGATATTAATTCATACTTTTCCAATGGAATTTGCACATAAGTGAATGTAACAAACTTGACTGGGATTCAAACTTGGCTCTCTAATTCCTCATTCCAAGCCACTATCCTTTACACCACCCACACATCCCTATTACTAGGTAACAAAATAAAAATTGTAGAGGGAATCAGAATGATAGAGGCAAAGTAATAACTATAATTGTAGCCTACTTAATCTTCAGGGCTTCTATAGTTGAAGTAGTTAAAGTGACATCCATGAAAGACAGGCTCCTGAGATACAAGTTCTGTTATCAAAAGCTAACTTTTTATTTATAAGTTGGTACTATTTATATTAGCCATCAAAGAGTTTATCAGTTCTGAGTATTACAATAAAAAGCAACATTAAAATGGAAAAAACTAATAACAAAATAATATTGATCTATCTTTCTTGAATATGAAATGTAAAATATTAATAGACAATGGTTTATTTAGATTAATATTCTTATCTTTCTTGTATTTAAAATGTTTCAGCTACTCACTTCTCCAACCTTCTTCAGGTGAATGTGGCACATAATGAATAAACTTAAATACCATTCTAAATCTACTATTTGTCCTTGGCTTGAAGATTGCTGCCACATTTGGTCTGATGCTTCTGCTATATATTTAAAGAATCTTGATAAAATACAAAAAGAATTTGCAATGTTATTGGTCCTGACCTGGCATCTCAGCTTTCAGTCACTTTCCCACCACCATAACATAGCTTGCCCCTGCCTTTTCTATAAATACTTTTATGGTAATTGTTCTGATAAACTTTTCTCTATGGCACTTAGACTTTATGAATTTAAGTGTAGTACTAGATAGGTGGCAAGATCTTATCATTTTACAATTGAAATGGCTAGATGTAACCATAAGTTCTATGTTAAAAGTTTCTTCTTTCACACTTCTTGCTTGTGGAAATCTCTTCTAGCTTCTTGCTTCCCAATCAACTTTGATTTTCAAAAATTCAAATGCAGTGTCAATCATTATCTATTGTCTTCTTAATTCCTGTTTTTTTTATTGTTCTCACTCCTTAATAATTCTCTTTTTTCTCATTCTTTAATACTCAGTAACTCCTTGTATCTTAATCATTTTACTACCTTACTTGGAGTAAAATGATTAAAAAAAAACTACTGAAACATTGTGAAAATGCAAAAGCAAAAATGGTAATAATAACCGTTTCCCTATAAGGAAACATTTGGTACTCATTGATCAAGCAGTCAGTATTGCTTTCAGTTGAAATTTATAAAATCCTTCTCTTAAAACAATTTTTCAGGAAAATAGATTTCTCAAGCCCAGTAGCTGTTATCACTTTTTTTTAGTATTGATGGAGGCTTCCATCCTAACCTTTAATTTGAAGTAGTGAGGAATGTTAGCATCATGATTATGTCATTATTATCTCTTCAAGTTACATGTGCTATCCATTTTAGTTTTTGCTGCTATTGGTAGTCCTCAAGTAATGTGCTTTCTATTATTTGGTACAGTTCCTCATTTGTGAATCTGTAGCACCAGTCCATGACATTTAAAGAAGGATGCTCTTTGCCAAGACCCGCAAGTTTTAATACACAATCTTAATGACATCTCTCAAAACTTTTGACAAATATCACTAACATCAACTCTTGATAAATAACACAGTATAAAAACATCACTTCAAAACAATAACACTGACCTAAACCATTAAAAATCAACTAAAGTTGAGTTAAACCTTTGACTATTGTATCAACTGACTGAGCATCTCCACCCTATTGTCATACTTTTAAAATAAACTATCATATTTTAATATATGTTTGTGTGTTTATGTGTCTATGTGTGAGAGTGTGTGCGTATGTTATTGTAGCACCTTGCTACTCCATTCATATTATCATGGCAGACGGAATATATTTTGTGAACTTGTCCTTCCTCTGTAGTATCACTGACCTTTTTCTGTGTGATGTAATGAGTTTATTCAGATGTAATGATTGACAACATTTTTTTCTTAGATGTTTGATTATTGAGGCACAATTTAAATACTCCTTTTGAATAATACATAACGTTGTTAGTAAATCTTTGCAACTTAATATTTAATTATTTTTTTGTCTGCCAACTGGATGCTAGTTGGAAACTTTTGTGCAAAGGTGAGTGTCATGTCCTGATACTAAGGTTTTTAGAACATTCTGACTGTGTCTACCCAGACTAAAAATAGCCAATGGCTACACAGCCCTCTCCTTCCTCATGATCTTGCACATTAAATCCGTTCTGGCATTACTATTTCAAAACTTATCAAATGCCATATTTCATAGGAAGCTGCAACTATCTTCATCCAAAATATCAGTTAATACTTACAACTAGCTATTTGTCTTGATGACAACCATCTTCTGCTGTTCATTGGTTAATTCTTGCAGCCAGCTATTTGTCCTGATGACAACCATCTTCTATTATTTATTGGTTAATTCCTGTGGCCAGCTATTTGCCCTGATGACAACCATCTTCTATTATTTATTGGTTAATTCTTGTGGCCAGCTATTTGCCCTGATGACAACCATCTTCTATTATTTATTGGTTAATTCTTGTGGCCAGCTATTTGCCCTGATGACAACCATCTTCTTCTGTTTATTGGTTAATTCTTGTGGCCAGCTATTCGTCATGACATCAAACAACTTGTACTGTAACACTGGTTAATTTCTACAGGCAGCTTTCTGTCCTGACATCAGCCCAGTACATTTCAATAGTTAATCAATGCTTTTGATGAATTTCTGACAATTTTATTTCAAAGGGGACTTAGGTAGTATCTGTTTATTTAATAGTCAGCAACCACATAACATCAGACTAACTGCGTTAACAGTTTTCCCTTTTGAACATTGTTTTATTTCCAGTCAATCCCTGTTTTGTCAGAGGACTCTACTGACTTTAATTCAAATATTGACTCATCTCGTTTAATTAGGTACATATCACCTAACTCATCAAGATTAGTCAGTATCGTTTATTTTTGCATTAATCTTTGGTTTATCTTTTCGTGTAAGCAATACAGATTTTGTGTGTTATACCATCTATTTTGTATGTGTCTATATTTCTATGATGAGGTATTATGTACACTATTTACATTATTCAGACTATTGTCCTCATTTTTGTTGCTGTATTTATCAAAACATTTTGGTAGTTTTACACTCCAGCCTTATTCAGGTGGTTGGAATGTCGAACTGAACCTTTTATTTCACTCTCTGGGGTAGACTGTTCTAATTCCACATGCCATGTCTAATGGATGTCAGTCATCAGTCATCTCCTGTTAATTCACCTCTCCAAGTTCTCCACTGCCTTAACCATGTATTGATTTTCAAAATTTTGACTGTGTCTACCCAATGGCCACACAGCCCTCTACTTCCTCAGGGTCTTGCACATTAAACTCATTCTGGTGTTCCTATTTCAAAACCTGTCGAATGCCATATTTCATAGGAAGCTGCTGCCAGCTATTTGTCCTGATCCACTGTGCCATGTGTCCTTAATGCACCCTGTCTCTACACATGTAAATAATGGAATAATTTTGAGACTATGTATTCATAATGCAGCAGTTCCATAACTGAAAACAGATAATCGGTGATGCCTATCAGCTTTCTAAACCAAATAATATGTATATTTTTTAATTTAATTGAATAAAGTGGTCTACTGGTAATTCAGCTTCAGTTATATCTAACAGTTTCTTTTACTAAATGTTCAACTAATACATGGCCTAAGAGCCATTCAAGGTAGAGGGTTATTGAGTGAGGTTGTTGTATGGTATGCAAGTTAATAGGTTGCATGTTTGTTATGTATTTTAGGTGAAGGTACATGTTCAATATATAAACATAGAAGCATACAAAACTTGAGTTTTTACTACGGGCGTTTATTCTTGTTATGGTGACTGTAATGAAACAAAGTTCTTAAAATCTCTTGTGTATGTCCATTTTCCTTTTTGGTTCAGAAGTAAGTTAGGATAACAATGGTTTAAATGGTTGAGCTCAAGTCAGCCTTATGCTGTGTTGGAATGACAAATTCACTTATTTCATGTGGGCTTAAAACACTGTAATCAAAAACCCTTTCTCGTTTCTTTATAACTTGCACTATGAGAAAACAAATTTCTTTTCCATTTTTTTAATTATTTTATTTATTGGTTTTATTTCATTTTCCCAAAATGGATATAAGAAGGGGAAGTAAGATATGTAGTATATATAATGGTTGACTCTAGACTTGAAGAGGTTAAGATTGTAGTGATTAGGGGAAGCATACTCTCAGGAACTTGTTACACAAAGTAGCATATATAAGAATAAGAATGTCTGAGTGAAACTTCATTCAGATGGAGGTAATGATGAGAATACAACTCTGTGAATGTGGTATGGGGTAGGTCTTAGCTGTAAGGGTCCAAACTGGTATAACTACGAAATGCAGCTCGTTTGAATATTTACCACGCATATAGTAATAAAGTAGTGATAGGTTTGCAACATTTTATTTGTGGGAAAGAGGCTGTAGAGAGGAAATTAATTCATTGGCCACAAGTCTGGAAATTCTAAATTAAGTTTTTTTTTTCATCAATTCAAGGTGATAACACCAATAAGATGCAAGGGACTATTGGAAATAAAAGAGAAGGAAAAGACTTTAGAAGGAACCAGAAACCCAATGATACTATAAATTTCAGAGTTTAGGTGGAGATGTTAGAAGTGTAGAGTTGAAGTAGAATTTAGAAGGGACTGGAAACCCAATCCTAAACAGGAAACAAGGGAGAGACCTCTACTCTTGTCTAACAGACTGAGGTGGGGTGTCAACTGGATGAGAGGTGATATAAGTTAAAGAACAAGAAAGGGAATTCATAGTTAATATGAAGGAAGAGTCAGTAAAGAGTAAGAAAGAAAGTTGGGCAACTCAGTATGGGGTAATGGCAGCAAATCACATCTGATTGATCATTACTAACTAGTAAATTTGATCTTCACTTGGTGCCCTATACTTGTGTCAAACCAAGCTATGGTTAATAAACAAGAAGAAAAAATCTTAAGCATAGAATTAATAATTTGAATAAGATAATTAAGATATTCCTAATACTGTCTAGATAGGTAAGGTAGTTATGGGACAGTGGTTTGTCTCAGTGACTGGTTATGCACTTTGTCATCATTGTGCTATTTCATTCAGTCAGAAGTGTCTATGTCAAACATGAACAGATGAAAGGTTGAGGAACATGTTTATATATATATATATATATATATATATATATATATATATATATAGAGAGAGAGAGAGAGAGAGAGAGAGAAAGAAATAAAGAGGGCAAAAGGTTGTTCTCGCCAAAAAAAAAAAAAACATACTTTCATCAGTTTGCATATATTAAATTATTCAATCCCATAAAGAAGAAGAAGATTGACTGATTTATTTTTACAGCTTATCAACTTTTTACAGGTTATTTAAATTCAGAAAAAATTGTTTTAGATTGTAAGAATGTCATTTGGAGATAATGGTTTACTGATACAAGTCCTACTAATTAACCCATAGCTGGAGGGAGAGGAGTTGGCTTCATATCTTTCCGAAAGTTGTTGGTGCATAAGTGAATATAATGAACTCGACTGAGATTAGAATTCTGCTCTTTAATTCCCAATTCTGAGCTGTTATTCATTGCACTTAACTACACATCCAAGCTTACAGCACCTGGTATTCCCAAGCGGTCACCCATCTAGGTACTGATCAGGCTTGGCATTGCTTAACTTTGATGATCATAGGAGAACTGATGTGTCAATGTGATATGACAAGAAGAAGAAGAATTAAGGAAGAGGGGAAAGAAGCAGGAGAAGAAATATTAAGGAACATGTATGCATAAATCTTAGTGTTGCAAGGATTTTTTGCACACGCAGGAAAACCAGACAGTAAGAATTTATATAAATGTTCCACCCAATACAGAAAGTCAATGGAAATGGCAATAGTTTAGTAATTAGCTTGCAACATTTCATCTGTGGGGAAAGCGGTGACAAAATGTAAAATAAGTCATCCTTCACAAAATGGCATAAATGATTTTGAACTCTATCAAGGCTGGGAAGTAAGGTTTGGTCAACTCCAGCCCAGATATAGCAGTAATATGCCACTTTTGGCCTAATCTGTAAAAATAAAGCATGGCAGATGGAGTCAGGTACTTTCTGGTGTAGCAGAATGAGATGATCATTGTAGTATTCTTATCAGAATGGGGTTAAGAATAACAACAAGGAAAGAGTATTAAGGTCGTCTGAACTTTATTACATGCCACTTCAAAAAGGTGGTTATGAGTCTGTATCTCATGGGATGGTTTCGTTAAAATCTCTTTCAAGTCCCATCCTAAAGAGTTCCTGATCAAGGGGAATAACTCGTGGGTACTTTACATCATAAAATTACAACAATTTTTCCAGCATCTTTAGCAATGGATTGTATATATGAGTTCCACTTTAACTGAAGTGAACTTGAGACCTAATAGATACTCAAAGCATAGAACCATGTAGAGAGTACAACAATTCATTGTGACTGGAGGAATCTCAGAGAAAAATCATGTTAAGATAAGAGCAGGCAAGAGTAAAAACAAATGTTCACTGACAGAATGCAAGATACACTGAAGAAAGCCAAAGAAAATGCCAGCCAGAATATTGTAACAAAAAAACAATGAAAATTAATAAAATTATTTAAAATTTTATGAAATAATGAAAATACTTGATCCCAGAACCTCACTAAACAACATTTGTTGTGAAAAAGTTTACAATTAAAAACAAGTGTTTCCAGGCCAGTAGTGAATCACAACATGCTAATTTCTTTTAATTGTTTTTTTACAGCTTATCACCTTTTGTAGGTTATTTAATCCAGAAAATTCTTTAGATTGTAAGAGGTTTTTGGAGATAATAATAATTTACTGATATAAGTCATACTATTTGACCAATAGCTGAAGAGAGAAGAGGTGGATTCATACCATTCCTAAGCATATTTAGACATAAGTGAATATAACAAACCTGACTGGAACTGGAATTTGGCTCTCTAAGTTTAAATTCTGAGTAGTTAACCATTATACCACCTACACATCCAAGCTTACACAACCTAATATTCCCAAGCAGTCATCCATCTAGGTATTGACCAGACTCAATGTTGCTTAACTTTTAACCTGATATGGACATAAGCCTCACAATATGTTAAATTCCAGACCACTCTTGTTAAAACTTCAAACTGACAAATTGCACTGATAAAACTGACAACAATTTTGCTTCATTATATCAGTTAAAATAAAGTTGGTTCCTTCTTAAGTCTCAATCCTATTTCTCATCACTTGTTTTCGTTATGTTTTGCCTTTATATTCATGCTTTTCTATGCAAGCTGTACCCTGACTTCTGCTGACACATTCTACAACAGTAATGATAATGATGGTAGTGATATAAAGTGAAAAGATGATTTCAGCCATAATTTTATTCATGTAAAATCAATCACTGATATTTGGGAAGGATATATTATGATGCCAGGCTTTCCATGAAGCTAAGTTATTATGCAAACAGCAGGTGACTAAATGACCAGCTTTTGTAAGAAAGGAAATCCAATTAGTAGAAGAAAATTTTCATTATACTTTAATTCTATCTCCAAACTTTGATACATACAAGCAAAAATGATGTCAATGAAGTTTAATTTCAGAAGGAAAAATATTTCCAAAGTAGCAAAAAACGTTAGTTAATAGAAGAACTTATGACTTTGTGTATTTCTCATAATAATGAGGAATACACAACTTACCCAAGTCCAGGTAAAAAAAAAGAAATCAAATCAAGTTATTGAGGGCTATTTTTTCAAATCAGAAAGGTAAATTAACACTTGGATAATTGATGCAATACATTCCTTGTACCTTAATTTATCGCTCCTTGATTTAACCTTGTGTTAGACTATGCTAAGTTTAATAAATATCTTTGTCTGCCTTGTCACTGAGATAGAGGTGAAGGGTCATTTGGCATGCAATCCATGATGACTGTTAACAGTTATGAGAGAAATCTGAGAAAATAATAAAATGAACAAATAATAAGATATTTAAAATGTATTTATTTGTAAGTTAATTCAATTCTTCTTTTCTTTTTGGCAAAAATGACATCAATGGAGTTTAATTTCAGAAGGAAAAACATTTCAAAAGTAAAAAAATAGTTAGTTACCCTTTAGCACTCTGCATTGTTAATATTACTTCCCTTTTCACTGCATTCTTTTTCAAAACTGATCAATTGCAGTATCCTTATTGTTAATTTCATTCAAAGTTGTTTTCTGTTGCCATAGCAGGATATGACAACACAAGTATGAAATTCAAACACACTATTGTTTAGGGATCAGAATCACCTTCAGTGGCAGGATAAACTTTTTTTATGCCCAATAAAGTCACATACAGAGTGATAAAGGTTAACAGAAGAAATGATTAATTTATTTTTTGTATTTGATTCTACAGTTTGCATTAGTAAGTCGTGTATTTCTCATAATAATGATGAATACACAACTTACTTGTTCACTTTGTTGTAGAAAGATTTAACACCATGCTCTCTCTTCATCTTCTTCAAAACGATTAAACACATACGGCCACTGCTTTTTTCTTACTTTTTTCATGCTTGCTCAACCATAACAACTCAGCCATCTTTCATTCAGTTCTTCTACATTATCTTTATCTGTGCTTCAAGTGGTATATGGAAACAGATTGCTTCTCTGTTTACACAATTATTTTAAGTAAAATCTATCAGTATATATTTCTGAGATGAGGTATTATGTACACTATTTACATTATTCAGACTATTGTCCTCATCTTTGTTGCCATATTTATCACAACATTTCGGCCATTGTATGCCAGCCTTCTTCCACTCTCACTTGCTGGGGTAGACTGTCCTAGTCTCATGTGCCATGTCTAATTTA
The DNA here is from genome assembly GCA_964036315.1 of Acanthosepion esculentum. Classification (NCBI taxonomy): domain Eukaryota; kingdom Metazoa; phylum Mollusca; class Cephalopoda; order Sepiida; family Sepiidae; genus Acanthosepion; species Acanthosepion esculentum. The sequence continues at coordinate 37,768,441 of OZ038501.1, forward strand.
TCTCCTGCTAAGTTATCTCCTGTTAATTCACCTCTCCAAGTTCTCCACTCTAACTCTCTCGTCCCTCAACCTCCGACGTCTTACTCTCTGGGTTGAGGTGTCTACTCGGTCCTAACCGAACTTAAAGGAGTGGCCGTAGGTCCTCTGAGAATCCGCAGATTATTCGACCGGCCCACTGGTTTAATTCTGCTTCCTGCCCACGTTGTGATTGGTTTGATCCAGAAAGCAGAAGTGATGTTCATCCATTCACAGTTGACTGAAGATGTAGACACGGCTGGAGAGTCTGTGCTAAGAAATTTAGAATGCAGCAAAACAAAAATTAATATCTGCAGAAAGTCGGACAAACAACTATTCAATGGTTGAATTGTTAATATCTTTTATATAGCAGAAAAGAATAGTATAGTAAAGAAACGGGTTACAGGAAAGAAAAGTATTTGACGTAAAAACTCATACACTGGATTCTAGACAGAGAGAGAGAGGGTTATGATTAACTTGTTGTTAAATCGTCTCAGAACAATATACGACTCTTGCAATGGGGGGATAAAGATTTCTGTGTGAGGCTTAAAGTTTATAGTGGCATTCCTCCTTAGCAGTAGTAACAGTAGTAGTAATATTCGTGGTAGCAGAAGCAGCAGTACTTATATCAATAGTACATGTTAGCGGACGCTTTGTTCCAATCTCTGATATCATTTCCTCTCCTCCTCGAGTCTCCACTATCTCTAGCCCAACTTTTGCCCGTGCTAATTCTCTTCTCCAGTTTTGCCAAGAATTTTCTCCTATCTCTTACTTTCTCAGCATAACTATGCGTTTATATAGAAAAACCCGTCTGGTCATAACCGACACCTGGCCCTACTACTTCACACGCAATTATCACGGGGTTCTGGCTGCTTCAACCAAAATCGTGTGAATTCCAAAGTTCCTTATAGCTTACTAAGCTCTATTTCAATTTTTAACTGATAAAAATTATTTTAACCATTTTCATTGTCTTCTAATGACCCAGATTCCATTGGGTACAACTTCTGCCCTAGATCAGATTTTCCGTCAGTAAACAAAATGCTCTGATCTAATTTCGCTACTCAGATCTACTCCAATTTAAATTAAAAATAATATACGTGTGTGTGTGTGTTTCCCAGACTCTCTCTCTCTGTCACACCACTGCCTTAATCAGATATTGAACACACAACTCTTTGGGGCCTGTTACTGGATCTAACCAATGCCTGTATCCACTGTGCCATGTGTCCTTAAGGACATCTGTATATGCATTTTTGGGACTTATAAACTTAATGTCTTCAGCAACCATTTTTACCAGTACTCATATTGCAATTTTCATTGTTATTATTGCTTTTCTCTAGCACTCCTTATTACTAGTTCCCATATTGTATTAATTTCTATGCTTGGTCGGCTCAGGAGATTTTTGTGGCCTAGCATATGTGCTGATTCTTTAAGCTTACGAATTTTCCAATGATGTTCTTTGTCTATGATTTCCTCCTGATCCCACATAGGGCAGTGATCTCCATTTTCTCTCCATATGTGGTCAGCCATGCCTGATTTTTCCACTTCCTCTCGTGTTACAGCTTTTTGGTGTTCTTGAAGCCTTACCTTAAGGGTGCAGCCTATCTGCCCTTTATATTTCTTTCCGCAGCTACATGTGATGGTGTACACACAGTCTTTAGTCATGTTCTACTCTATGGGGGGTCTTACTTAGGAGAGTTATATGCAAGGTGTCGTCCACCTTTTGAAGTTTGTCCCAATGTTATATAGAGTGCAGATCCTTTGTATTTTCTCCGATAACCCATTCACATAAGGCAGGCAGACTGTTTTCTGAGTGTTGTTGTCCTCCTCTTATACTCGCCTATCCCAGTTTATTGGGGCTGCTGCCATGTGCTCTGTGGGATCAGGTTGAAATCATAGACAAAGAACATCATTGGAAAATTCATAAACTTAAGGAATCAGCACATATGCTAGGCCACAAAAATCTCCTGAGCTGACCAAGCATAGAAATGAATACAATGTGGGAGCTAGTAATAAGGAGTGCCAGAGAAAAGCAATAATAACAACGTGCATCTGTGCGGGTTCATGTGTGTGTACACATGTGTAAACCAAACTGGCCTCCAAAATTGTTTTGAGCCCCAAGAAGCAGTAGGCTTCTATTTTTATATCCATAATATGGATCCATAATCTGATTTCACATAGAGGTGTGAACTTTTTGAATACAAGATTTTCATTAGTTAGAAAATAATCTTACATTGATTCATGAAAATTGTTTCTTGATTTTGCAAGGGTGATGAAGGGAGTTATTATTGTTATTTTCGAAATGGTCCAAAAATAACGTGTCGTAGGTCTACAAATTTGTCTGCCTAGTATTTTGGCAGTATTTTGGCCCTAGTAATGATTGTTTATCAAACAAACCTTCTGATTTTATTGGTTGAAAAATATATATAGGATTTAATTCCTATACCTTTTCCTACAATAACTATATATTTCACCACTGTTGTTAGCAGATGATGTCTGAGGCCAGGTAAAAAAACAAATTTTGAATACTGGTTTTCATGGCAAGCAAGCCTCTCATTACTGGTGCAACATAGTCTTCCAACCCTAATTTCCCTGTCCCTATATGTCTAAAGCAACATTAGTAAGTATCTGTTAAATTTAATTGTGGAAGTCAGCCAGTAAGTCATCTTTTGAAGAAAGAACATTTGCAATATTGGCTTGTTGTGATAATAAACATTTCACAGAACCTGATTTTAAGAGGTCCAGAAGCAGAATTAATTTTGTTAGTTCAAGATGTTATTATCAGTTGACAGACTAAAGCTTAGCATTTGTTTTTTTTTTTAAGTTTACACTTCAAGTATTTTCTACAATATTCATGTGTTTTCTTTTTCACTTGGCTGTTATACCAGAAATAATAAGCAAAGTTAGAATAAAGACCTGCTGTTTATATATAATGGATTTGAGAAATATAATGAGTAAATTCCAACTATGAATATGACCATACTTCCTTAGCAGACATTTCTTTGAGATCTGAAAATTAAAGAAATAAATTTGAAATATGAAACTCTAGCTATTAATCCTTTAGAAACTGAAGATAGAAAAAAAGGTTTTCATTGATCAGAAAAAGGAGGACTTCTTTCTTCAGTTATTAGTATAAGAGAATATTTGTTGACCTAAACTAACTTTGATATAAAGCTACATTTATGAAATACTGAGTTCCACAACAACAATTTGTAAGACTAAATGACTAACCATCACCTTTCAACCATTACTGCAAAATGAAATACAAGGCTTACAAAGTTTTACTACTTATATCTATATAAAAGAGAGAAAAGTAAAAAACCAATAAGGAATGAGTGTAACATGAAAAAAATGACAAAAACAACAAATAACCATGACATTCTATACATATGCACATACATGCAGATGAGTGCACACATACACTATGAATAAAAAGAAACTTGCACCAATGAAAAATGCATACAAAAAAGAAAAATTGAGAAGTATAAACAGTCAATTGTTGATACCTCCTGACAAATGGATGGTGTGATTCCCGGAGGGTCCATCTATGAAACTCTGGAGTCAAGATGCTGAATGTAACATCAATCAGTTAAGTGACAAACTTTTACTTGTATTAATTCTATACAGATTAATGGACAGTTATAAATACAGATTTACTAAGTTTAGCTTGTCTATAAAATATTTAAATATTTGAATTGAATCTGGCACAAGGTCACTACTTTGGGAGGATCAAATTAACTTCAGTAGTAATTGTCCATAAGACTGATCATTGTTTCACATAAAGATTATCTTTAAATGTTGAATTATTAAAGGTTTTACTAAGCTAAATTGAATCTGGCACAAGGTCACAGATGTTGAGTGATTTGTAAATCTCAAACTCACTTCAGTATTAGTGGAATACAAGCTTAACTTGTTTACCACTGTATTATGGTAAGATACCTAATTAGATATATTAAAAGTGTTCTTTTTTTTGGAATATTTCTCTTTAAATTTTTCAGTACAATTTTTTCATTTGGTATTTTTACAATTTTTAAACCAGTGATTATGTCATTAAAAAGTTTAAATCAATTTTAATGGCTTTATGAAACAGTGGGATGGGCACATAGCATAATGCTTATCAGCCTGGGAGATTGGAATGCTAAGTTCAAATTCTTGTCAATGCTATTGCATTTGCTTTCACACAAATATACTCAAAAAGGTATGAAGCAGGGCAGGCTCAGCTCTCTAGCCTTGGTAGGCAACCAGTCTAGGTGAAGGACAATTCTGAATTCAAAACTGGTTAGGTGTGGGACTAGCAACCTTACTCTGTAAAAACCAGCTTGCTACTGAAACTACAGCAGTAACAGCTAAAGTGGTGAGGCTGGAGTCATATACTCCACAGGGGCATCTGCAGGTTTGATTTGGTTTGGTTTGGTTTATTTTGTTTTATGGCATATCAACCTCAATGGGTTATTTAATGCTGACAGGATAAGTTTGTGTGAATAGAATATGTATTTTTTGTAAGAAATCAGTTTGTAGGTGATCAGGTTTCATTGATGTATTTTTATAAAGAGGGTTTTTGTCGAGAGTCAAATGTTTTGCTGGTAATTTTTTTTTCAAAAATTTATTGCTGGTATTTTTACTATAAAAATCTATTTTTATACTTTCGTAGTATTTTGACCCCAGTTTGGGGGTTAACAATTTGGCCATAGCTGGGAACCTAACAGTTGCTACCCAGGTCAGGGTGAACTTGGGAACAACAGCAATTAAGAGGTGGTTCCATGCTCCTCAAAAACCTCCTGATTAGAGGCTTTGCTGCTTGATATAGTTTATTATCATACTCAGGACAGCAGTCTGCAGGACTTACATGCATACATATATATGAATTATAGTAAACAATCAACTTAAATGTTTCTCTATTAGTTAATTCCATAATTTAATCCCGTTTTAATATTTGTTCTGTTTATGCTTTGGTTTGGTTTAAACAGAAGAAAGCAGCAAATAACCTACCTAATGAGCTTGTGTAAATGGTTGGCAGAACAGAGATTAGGAGAGATAGCAAAAAAACAAAACAAATATTGCTAAGAGCCACAAAGGGCAGGAAGTTTCCAATGTCTTGTAGGGACACAACACATAGAAGAACTTTAAACTTTTATTTTTCAGTTGCTTTTATTTTATGAGATGTTCACAATAGACAAGGCAGTAAAATGTAGTTTTTGCTTTGCTTTTAAAAAAAAAAAAAAAAACAGTTCATTGATCCAGCCATAATTTCTGAATGGAAGATAATTACTTTCTATGATGTTATAAAACAGTCTGTATGACAAGAACGTCTATCTTTCAGGAATAAATGAAAAATAGAGAGAGAAAAAAATTACTCAAAAAAATGAAAGTGGAAATAGAAAATAATTAGAAAAAAGAAGAAACAAAGAAACATAGAAAAAGTAATATGAATCAAAGAAAAACATTAAAAATTGAAAGAAATGATTAATTATCAATTATTTGAATTGCATCCAAATTTTCTTAACTGATTAAATGAATCAACTGAATATTATCCTTAATCAAATATCAACAATTTGTATCTCATCCAATTTCCTTCAAATGATTAATAGAACTAAAAGAATATAATTGATCCAATATTAAATATTTAATTCAGTCCTATTTATCCAAAATGATCAATATATATATATATATATATATATATATATATATATATATTAGTTGGATTGATGTGAGTGTGTGACCTTAGGTTTCATGCTCTCTGCGATCATCAGACAAAGTCTGATGTTCACAGACAGCATGAAACTCACATCACTCCAACTAAATATGTTAGCTCTATCACTGATATTGAGTGCTTTCCAATAAGTACTGCACATATATAATATATAAATAATATATATAAAAATTGCATATATATATCTTTATATCTATATTCATACATATTTTACATATATATATATGTATATATATATATATGTGTGTGTGTGTGTACATATATATATATATATATATATATATATATATATATATATATATATATATATATATATATATATAATGATATTTACAATAATATAATTAGCTAAATAATATCATTGATGAAATATTTAAATCTTGTTCTGTTAATTTCACTAAAAGTTGTTTTCTGTTGCCATAGCAGGATATGACAATACAACTATGAAATCCAAACACAGTATTTTTCAGGGATCAGAGTCACCTACACTGGCAGGGTCAACTTTTTGTCCAGAAAAATGTCTGTCACATACAGAGTGATAAAAGTCAAAAAAATATTTTGGGAAGCATGAAATCATGACTTTTTTTTGCTCATTGTTTGTCTGGACTCTCCAGTGGATATTTGTTTTAAAATCCTAGGAATAACTTCAATCTGTTAACAGAATGCACATTTCATTTGAGAACCAAGTGTGATACTTCTGAGTACACAGAAGCACACCAAGAATCAAATTTGAATAAGCTGTGTTGGTATTTTAAATTTATTGATAATTAGAATAATTAATCATATGCTTATATTTAGGACATCTGGAACTTGTTTTCTTTTAAGGACTCTGGAATCAGATAAATTGATGTATTGGTCTTTTTGATCATCTATATCAATCTTATCTCCCCGACCCAGATAACACATCAGAATCTCAGACAACCTTGTCCATTTCTGGGGCAAATAACATTGTAACATTTTTGATTGAAATACCATTCTCTTAATTTAATTCCCTTTGAGGAATGTTCTGATTTTCAACCAAGTTTGAATATCCTTCCTGACATCTGAATTTCAACCCCTTAGCATTCAACCCATTCAAACCCATCCCATAAATTATTGGCTCCCAAAGTTTCACTGTTTGGGGTTAGAGTTTCACCGTTTGCATGACTACCTGCATTATTAGTGATTCCATTGTCATATATTATTGCAGAGTATACATGGGGTGGGTTATGGAGTGTTGAACATTGAGAGCCAATATTTACAGGGTGTGTTTGGGTGGGTTGAATGCTAAAGGGTTAAAGATTATTGTTTTTGAATAAATTTACTTTTTCCTGGATTGGCTTTCCTGTGTTTTGGTTCAGTGCCATCCATCCACTTAACTGGATCCTTAGATCGATCTGTCGGCTGTGTCTTCTTTTGTCATCCTGATTAACTCACAGTTAAATTTGGGCTAAAATCCAAGTCATGTCATGCACTAATTGTTTCCAGTCATTGTTTATATATTTAGCTGACATACACTTTTTCCCACATGTGCACATACCAGGTACAACTGGGCTGATCCCATGGATGTGCATTTAACAACCCCCAAATTAACCAGTCAATATACCTGGCTTCTCCGAGATCACACTGAGCGCAGAATATATTCTAGCATCCTCTGGGGGTGAGTCACATACTACAAGGGTATTTTTGCAATTTAGGAATGGAATATAAATTAATTTATATATTTTAGTGATGCAGAAAATCTTATTTTTACACTTTAAAATAATGGTTGCTCATGTATCAATCTAAAAGTTTGAAAAAAGTCAACACTCTTACAGAACATTTCAATGTGGTACAATTTGTTAAGCTAATCTTACAGATCATTACTACTTTAGCAATTAAAGTGAACTACATTCATTGAAGAAATAGCTTTGAATGGGACGTTAACTTTAATCCCATATGTCAGAAGATGATCTTTTATGATTGATACCTTAGACTAATTGGGTTCTGAAATGCGGTGATTTCTGTTTCTGTCTGTTTCTCTTTTTTAATTTATTCCATGCTGTATTATTGACTGCCAACTAATGGCAGTAATAATATTATTTCTTTTTCTTAGCTAATTACATGAGAAGAGGAAAGCAAATGGAATTAATTTAAAAAATATGAACTTTTCATGACTATATATGACTAATTGAATTCTCTAGAGACTGATATATGCATCTTTAAAAATAAAAAAGAAGAAGAAAGCTTTGATGAGATTTACTCAATTTGGATAAATTGACTTCTACTTAAAAAAAAAGACTAAAATAAATCAAGATCATATTTCTTTTATTTCTAAGCAAAACTGTTTAAACATAGGAAATTAAACATTTAGGGTTGATTTTTAAAAGACGTAAACAGTGATGATTATGGTTCTATAAAATGCAGTAGTATTGTTCACATTAAAAGGCATATAAAGGAAACATATTATGCACACACACAAATCTCAATATAATATATAGTTCTCTTTCATATTACTTATATTTAAAGGGATATTAATACTATAAATAAAGGTAGTCATATATTTTACCATATCATGGTTTGCTTGTTATTTTTGAAAAACTTTTTATTATCAATTCACTCCAAGTAAGGAAATAATGCCATTAATACACAAGGGGCCACTTGAAGTGAAAGAGAAGGAAAAGACTTTAGAAAGAACTGAAAACCTAATAATAATATAAATTTCAGAGTTTAGGAGGAGACATTAGAAGTATAGAGTTGAAGTAGAATTTAGAAGAAACCAGAAACCCAATCCTAAACAGGAAACAAGTGATAACCCTCTACTCTTGTCTAAAAGACTGAGGAGGAGTGTGAACCTACTACTTCTATTAAATTTAATCATTTAAAAACCGTGAGAACATTTATTAATACATTTACTTTATTTACTTTATTATATTTTATATATATTTACAAATATATATTTACTTATAATTAGTACCCCTTAAATGTCACTTTGTTCATGATTTGACTTTATCTCATAAAGAACTAAATTTTACTTAAAACAGAAATTATTCTCATTCAGAGTAAATGTTTGATGAAAGGGAGATAACTTTTTCTTAAGAAGACATTCATGCTAAAATAGAAACATCGTTTGCTTTACATCAGTAATTGAAATATTGTCATCTTTAAAGTTAGAATAAAGGAATGATGACAAGACAAAATTATTTAATTTTGAAAAGACACAAAACTGCTATATTAAAAAAAATTATATACATTTTAAAATCTCAGTGACTTTAAAATATAAATTTCTTTTAACAATGCCTGAAGATATCTATCCTACTCATCCTCATAATACTTCCCTTTTCCTCCTACCTTACAATCTCACTCAGTCACCCTTTACCTTGAGTGGTCCTTGGGTCTTGTGTTGGGTGAACTATCAGTAAAAGAAATATCAGGAAATACTAAACAACTACATTGATATTTATGTTGTTAGATTGGTTCATAAGAAAATAATGGCCAAGATTTACTTAAGTAAATGTAATGGAAAAATATTTAATTTATTGTCATATGAGCTGTTTTGACTGAATCTAGTCTTTGCTTCCTCTGTGAATTCTTCATTTTTGAGGGTAAGTGAATAAATTGGCTCTAAATTGGGAGTTTGATTTAAAATGTAAGGGTTAAATATATAAGAAATTTTTATCGTTAAATTGAACATCTGATGTTGCAAAGACCTACATAAAATAAGGGTCCAGTTTTTACATTATACGTACATTGATATAAATCTATCAGACAAGCTAACAATCACATGATGCAAATTTCATCATTCACATTGAGATATAGAAGTGCAATGACTTAAATTCCTATCATCGGTCAAAGTTAATGTCTTTTAATCTCTTATAGAAACACATCTGCAATCAAATGTTATTTGGTTAGACAAAAGTGGATGTATGACTATATACAAGTATTTTAATATCCTGTGGTCTCCATGGGAGCTAATAATAGCACCACACTGATTAAAAAAGATTATAATGTCAATATTGTTTACTCTATTGACATATGCTGTAATCTAAATGATAAGGACATTACCACTTTTAGGTGAGAAAATACCTTTATTTGATTAACTAAGCAATTTAATTATGAAAGTTATCAACAAAACAATCCATATTTATTGACAGGAAATGAATTACAAAATACAGCAATTTTTAAAGTTTGATATTTAAAGCTGAATATGTAAATTAGTTACTAAGTTGGGCAAGATATAAACCACATGCTGGTGGATACAAATAACAAAACCTACATTTTTGCAGGCTTTACAATTATTAATATAAGCGTAAGCCCCAAGAGACCATCCTCACAAGCTTTGTCTCTACCTCAGGAGATGGCTAGGGTTAATCTTTAGCACCTGAGGCAGCCCTAAAGAAGTACTGAGAGGGCTTAAACAATTTTTCACCTTGGCCCATGTACACATCCAATTTGACCTTATATCAGATTTTGTACAAAGTAGGTATGTAAATAAATACAAAACCTGATTATTTATGCAGATTTACAATTATTATTTTGCGCAGCTCCAAGCAGCCATTAGGCAGGCAGTATCTCTTCTATGATGGAGGGCACATGAAACAGCTCCAAAAGGGAGTGCAAGCATTTTTTGTCCCTAGTGTCATATATACATGAGAATCTCAATTTACACTTGTCTGTGTATTTAAACTTGTCTGTGTATTCCATTTGAGTGGGTGCACAGATAAATCCTGTGATAATTTTCATTTATTTGATATCACAGTTTTACATATTTGCACAAACACACTGGCAACTAGCTTTCTTTCTTATAATTTCTCTGTAATAAATTTTCAGAGTTTTTAGTGGACACACACAAACAGAAGCTTTGAGATTTGTATACTAGATTAAAAGCTGTCCGAAACAGTTGGGTTCTAAAAAAATGCTGAATGTCAACTTGCTGGAATTAGAAAAAAAAATGTAACTTTCAACTTCAGGTTAATGATGTTAAATATTAAAATGAAACCACCTAAATGTGTTAAATTTCCGTATTCTATGACAAAAATCTTTTGAGATCTTCATAAAAAGCTGTCAGTGGCTGTACCTGCACTGGAAAATTTAATTTTAATAATTATTTAAATTAGTAATCTGAAGCTAGACACAATGCCATTTAGATACCAATCATTCTATTCAGATGGATAATAGAGATAAAAGTATCTTACCACCTTAATATAGCATTACTATACTCATGAATATAGTAACACTCATGTACATAGTTGAACAAAAACAAGTTAAAAAAAAAAAACCTTAGCTACGCATTTACAGAAATATGAAGAAGAGAAATGAAGTAAGATATTACTTGATAGCTGACTTTGTTGTAAATAGATTCCACATTGAATAGACTATTGAAATGTCTGTTGGAGATAAAAGTATCTTACCAAATATCATTACTATACTCATGATATATTAACATTCATGCATCTGACTTCACTAGCAGTCAAACAAATTTGACTCTGTCTCGCTTGATGGAGGTGTTAGCACCAGGATGAGGACAAGTTATAAAGTGTGAAGGATACATAGTCGACTGGTGCTGGGGGGTCACACACAATTGCCAGTTGTCAAATTACTCAAGAGAAACGATTGAAATTGTTAATCTTTTGAGTATTCTGCAATAAATGTGTGGTATTTCATACAAAGTCTCAAAAGAAGGGCATTGATGCTCCAAGACATAACAAGAATGTCATTCACTCTTAATACAACAGATATATGAGGCAAACTAGATCAGATAATCCAAATGTCATCTCCCTCCAATAACTGACATTTTGACATTTGTTAAAATATTTTGATATAGAAATTAATCATCACCAACAATTGGCGTAATTTTCTCATGGCACAATTTTGAAATAGTTGTTACCATTGAAGAAGTAGAACACTATTTACATTATTCGGACTATTGTCCTCATCTTTGTTGCCATATTTATTACAACTTTTCGGCCTTCTTCAGGTGATTGGAATGTCGAACTGAACCATTTATTTCACTCACTGGAGTAGACTGTTCTAGTTCCACATGCCATGTTTAATGGATGTCAGTTATCAGTTATCTCCTGTTAATTCCCATCTCCAAGTTCTCCGCTGCCTTAACTGGGTATTGAACTCACACTCTTTGTCACTGGATCTAACCAATGCCTTTATCCACTGTGCCATGTGTCCTTGAGGACATTTGCATATGAATTTCTGGGTATTATAAGCCTAATGTCTTCAGCAACCAAATTTTTACCAGTGCTCATATTGCAATTTTTACTGTTATCATTCATGTTCTTACCAGAGCTCATATTGCAATTTTTGTTGCTATTATCACTTTTCTCTGGCACTCCTTATTACTGGTTCCCATATTGTATTCATTTCTATGCTTGGTCAGCTCGGAAATATAGACAGATGAAGAAGTAGAAATACAGCTGAACTAATATGACGTTACCAGACTAACACTTGGGTTGATAACAACTCCATATTTTTGGCAACACTGAAAAATGAAATGCACCTGTTGCACATGTTCTACTATGGAATGACTGGCTATAAGAACAGGATCCATGTAAGCTCAAGTAAAATGTAAATTGGGTGACATGTGGTCAATGAACCTCCGTAAAGGCTGGACTATGCTGCGTTCTTTTAGTTTGAAAGGAATGTTTAAAAACAAGCAAACCAAAGGGACTAGTGATAGCAGCCTTGGGAATACCATGCAACTCTGCTAGAATCTGATGGTAGGCTCCAATAATATTCAGGTTGATCTTGGGCAATTTTTATGATGTTATGAATTGATGTAATGGAATAACCTGTCACCCCCATGAGTGACTACACTATAGGTAGTCACTACCTATAAGTATCTGTAAGTCAATGGACTACATAGACTAGTTGGGATCTGTTGAGTATGACTCAGACTTACGTGAGAACTACCAACCTTCCAATAGTAGCACTCACTACTGGATTGACTTCCGACGACCTTTTGCATAACTGTTACTTTTATTCTTATTGTACTGGTTTTTTACAATAAACCTTTACTTATTTTATCCACCTTGTTTTTCAAGTATATATTCCTATTAGCACAAATCTAGGCAATAGGGTACATATCCTTTTTTATTGATCAAATGCCTCCAAAACTAAACTTCTCTCCATTAACCATCTGAGAAACCCATTGCACCTTCTCTCACTAATGTTCTCAGCTGACATGAAGTGGAAAGACTATTTAATCTATTGTTAGGTCAGCTGATAAGAAAGTTGGTTCACTGTGTTGTGTGAGACAATATTTCTCTCCAGAATCTCCCATGCATATCTATAAGTCTACCATTTGTCCATGGTGCCACATATGTTCTGGTGACCCTGCTATTTACCTTGAGTTTCTTGATAAAATCCAAAGAAGAATCAGCAATATTATTGGTCTTGATCTGGCAGATCGGTTTTGGTCACTTTCCCACCGCCATATGGTTGCCTCTCTTTGTCTTTTCTATAAATACTTTCATGGTAATTGCTTGAATGAGCTTTTCGCTATGGTACCTAAACTTTTTGAATTTAAGTGCAGTATTAGAGTGGCATCAAGATCTTATCAATTTACAGTTGAGCAGGCTAGACATAGCCATAAATTCCATGCTAACAGTTTCTTTTCTTGCACTTCTTGCTTGTAAAACTCCCTTCAGTCTCCATACTTTTTCAGCCAATTTTAATCTGCAAAAATTTAAATGCAATGTCAATTGCTATTTACTGTCCTCCTGATTACTCTTTTCTCTTCCTGCTCATTATTAATGTTGCTGTTACTAATTCTTCCACACCCAGTAACCCCTTGTATCTTAGAGGCTTTCTACCTTGCATGGGGTGAAACTGATTTTTAAAAAAAACCTAGTTGAGTGCATTATAGTAGCTCACCAAGTAGTACTGATATTGGAAATTAAATGCAACAGATAAGTGCATTTACTTATCTGGAGCTAACGGCTGTGAGTGAATGTGAATTTGTAAACCAGTGGTACCAATATGGTGTGTAATAGCATGGATAATATTTCTTTGTGGAAAGACAGCTTGGTAATACTAGATAATTTATTTAAAGACTTACAAAGACAGGATTATCCTCAGTATTTAACATTGGGCATACTAATATAAAAAATATGATTTGGCAATCTAAAGACCCATCAAAATATACATGTGTAGAATACCATATTTGCATAAAATATCAACACCCAAGATGGCATTTTCCATGTCCTCAGTTACAAAGAGGTATATGAAAATTTGACACATGCCTAAATTTAGTGATACACATTTCTATACATATCTTTTCATATGGATATGTGCGTAAATGTAACAGTTAGAGACTCGGAAAGTTAAATCGGTGAGCCAGTTTCAAATTCCAACTGAGTTCGTTATATTCACTTTCGAACAAATACCTTTAGGAAAGATATGAATCCATCTATTCTCCACCTTCACTGACATCCATGGGCTGATTGGGCTCTCTTGCCTTGTGGTGGCAACCAGTCTAGGAGAAGGAAAACTGAATTCAAACCCAGCCTGAAAAGAGATGTGCTTTATCAGAGTATTTTGCCCTACATACACCACTGCTGTTATAGCTGCAGTACATTGTTTCGGAACTCATGACGTTACTATGAAAAGTAAATAATCTTATCTGAAATATTTGTGGAAATTAACATATGTCTGATATAGAAAAGATCTATACATGTTAATAAATACAATTACTTACACTTTATAGAAGAAAAGGAAATATAAACTTACTAACTTAGAGAAGAAAGCACATAGTTTCAGTTGTTGATAAGCCTTTTGATTACTGGCACCTTTACCCATCTCTTTGATTAAGGGAGATCGTGTACATTTGTATCGACATTTTTGAGTTAACTGACAGTGACTTATTTCAAGGTCTCATATTTATCTGTTTGTAGCGGATACAAAACCAACCACAAAATGTAACTCTTTAAACCACACCTGTTTGTGAAGTTTATTTAAGTGGGTTTTCAGAGCCTCTTTTTTTATAAATTTTTGAAAAACAAATTTTATACATGTACCTTTTTTTATAAACTGTTAGGCTTCATTTTGATGGTTCTTTTACAACATCAATTTGAACATCACATATACAAACACATCAGATTTTATTCAACTCATTTTTTTTACTAACCGTCTGGCTTCTGTTTAGCAGTTTTTTTTATTTAAAGTATTACGTGTTAGTAACTTACATCTATTAATAAATGTTTTTGTAAAACACTCTCCACAAAAGAAAAATGTAATAAACAAACCGAGTCTATTGTATTATTTTTATTTACACTTTAATTATTTTTATATAATTTTACTTACCTTTATTATATAAATTTTTATACCAAAACATTTTGCCAGTTCTAAAAACAATTCACCTTCACATTGATTTCTCCCATCACAACATGCAATGGAACACCATATGTTGTAATCAATGTATTTACAAAAGCTTCAGCTCCTGATTGTGCAATAATTTTCATTTAATGGCTGAATCTCAATCAGAGGAATTGAACAGTCTGTTGTAGAGATATTTAGTAATGAGTTAGTGGACACATTGGAGTTTCCTCAAACAAAAGTAAGAATGAAATTACAAGCAATTACCTATAATTACAAATCACATATTTTATTGCCTGTGCAAACTAAATGGAAGGAATACAAAAGGAGTGAATGAAGGTGTGTATAAAGAGATATATTTGTTGCATGTACATGTGAAGTTTCTTTGAAAGATGTTTGGAGACTTACATTTAAGAAAAAAATCTTTATCTCTAGATTTGGTAAAATTATGAGTTATGTAGTGATACCAGAAAAAAATAAAATAAAACATAAAAACAATACATATAAACAAAAAAAGAAGGAATTAAAATTAAAATAAGGCATTTGTGCTTTCCTTTAAAACCCTTGTCTCTTTTTTTTTTCTCTCTTTCTAAACTTCTCTTTAGTTGAGAGAGAAGTATATATACTTCTCTCTCAACTAAAGAAAAGGCAACCCTCAGAATAAAAAAGATCAAGAAGAAGAAAAGACTGAACCTGGCTGCAAAACAGCGGAAGTTTGCAGCATCAGAGTCCACTAATTTGTGACAATCAGGGAGACTCAACACATAACTTCCGCTATATAAAAATGAAAAAGAAAGGAATCCCAGAAAATGAAATAATTTGGGCCAATCAAAAAAATTAACACAAAGAGACTTTTGATGTTAGTCAAAAAAGCAAGGTTCACATCACTAGTCTGGGATCCTAATCAAAAGATATAAGCTCACAGCTCTGTGCTAGACGAGGAGAACAGAAGGCAAGAGAAACTATGAAATAAGAGGCGTGACCATGAGAGAAACCAGCCATACGTAGTGCATGAAGTAGTTAAGAGGTCATCTACTAACAATATTTTCTGCGCGTATGAGGACCGAGAAAACCATAGTAGATGGATGCTGACCAATTTATAAGATGACTACTCCTATCAAGTTCTGACTTCTAAACTGTCAAATACTGAACCAAAATGGACTTTCTCCCAACTGCTACCAATACCTGCGTTATAAACGAACATTTTGCTATACTGAATATCAAAGAACTCACTCTAAATCAAATAAATAAAAATATATTATTTATTTTATACCCTTGAGTCAGTTCATTTTATTCCAGAGATTCTGATGAAATAATTACCAGTTCTCTCTGACACAAATTACCACAGAGCTGTGTACTATTCTGTGTAGTTTCCAATGCAACATGAGGTTAGTTGGGGATCAAAAGAAGCCTCCCACTCCATGAGAGGAACGATACACTTCTTATCTCTAAAGTATCCTGTGAGTAAAAAAAATAAAAATGGATGAGAATATTTTACACACTTTTATTACATACTGCTTTTGATAATATCATCTCGTGGTCATTAGAAATTCTTTGGCTGACAAGTGGGGTCATCCCAAATGTTTATGCACATAAAAATATACTCATAGGGGCTTAAATATGGATCCGTATCAATACAGACTAAAGGGATCTGATAATATATGGACAGTTTGAAAATGTAATGAAGGTAAATCAAAATAATGAATAGGATAACTTGTATGCTTATTAATTTTTTCTCTTCGAAAGATACATCCTCTATACAAAACTTGACTTTGCCATACTTGGATTTAAGTAACTTTATAAATGATTCAATACCAGGTTAAGACAATGAATAAAAGCATATACATATGTACCTTTTAAACCGTGGGTTTCCACATTTGGCTTCACCCAAAATGCCCATTAAGCGGTGCTATTTAAGTCTATAAAAAGGCAAACATTTCCTTCTCTTTTTCTTCTTCTTGCTCCAAGCTGTAGTAGCTCATAGATGAGAACACCCACCGGGGCACTTTCGTTTCCTCGGTCTACTGACTATTGAACTCTTATGCACACATACATACACATACGTGTGTATCACATATAGACAGACATTGAAGGATCAGTATGGACTCAACATACCAAAAATATGGAGACAATTAGAAAAGTCTCACCAGAAGCTATCACGAATGTTGAACCATGATACATTCCTACACCGATGCAGAGACTCATGACTTATCCTTTCAGGCTTAGCACCAAGACATCCCGTCAATTCAAGTTGAGCTTGTCTGTTTGCAGAAAAAGCAGGACATACTCCTGTCCAAGAAAAAATCCAGTAAAACTGTTGGATAAAACAGAAACTGCAATCCAATATCTCTCAGAGCATCGAGGCCTTCTTCAAAAGAATTATCGATGAAAAAGACCAAAATTGGATCCAGCATGATCTAGATAAATCCTTCAGACATGAATTCAATACAGTCAAGTCCCGCCAGGTACAGGAATTGAACAGATTGAAAGATCAGAAGGTGACGCAGAAGGTCCATCCACCTCTGCCCCCCAGTGAAGGCGGTAAACAACGTTAACATCAGCTGAGTGCCTCTGAGGAGTCAGTACTGAACAAGGGTCTCAACAACCATCAGACAGGGAAATCATTACCTGAATTGAGGAAATAGCCTTGAATATTCCTCAGGCTTGGGTGGATGAGCTAAGATGAAAAGTGAGACAGCCAAGTTGCTCAAATCAAACATCACAAAACTGGAGAAGCTGGCAATCAAACCCTACAGAGGAATGACATCATCATCATACTACCAGCTGATAAAGGAAGTGAAATTGTAATGATGGACAAAATAAAATATATTGAAAAACAGGAACACCACATTAGAAATGATAGCTATAGGAAAGTAAATAAAGATCCAACAATGAAAACAAAATGAAAACTGTCACAGATCCTAATCAGGAACAAGGAGCACTTCCCACCTAAGGCATACAGGCAGTTGTCACAATGTTACAGCAAGCTACCTCATATATACAGTCTCCCCAATATTCTCAAAGATTCCATTCAGGCCAATTGTTAGTGCCAAGACTCTGTGTGCCACCATTTGAGTCACTTCCTTGTAGATACAATTGAACCATTAATCAGAAATTCACCATCATATGTTCAAAACTTTGCCCATTTTGTGGAAATAATCAAAGATGCTTTCATCTATCCAACCAGATGGTGAGCCTGGATGTGATGAATTTGTTTACCAAGGTACTGACAGAGGAGGCACTATCAGTAGCCTGGCTTTGGACTCGTCCCAAGGAGAACATACTAGTATACCAATAGATAACCTGATGATGCTGACTTTTTGTACACAAACAACACACTTCAGAATGGGATCAGATATACATCAGCAGGATGAAGGCTTAGCAATGGGCTCACCATTATCACCAGCAATGGCTAACATATACGTGGAATACTTTGAAGAAATGGCATTAAAATCCACATCACTAAAGCCAACTCAGAAATATGTAGATGGCACCTTCATACTCTGGCAAAACAAGGAATAGGTCCAGCTACTAATGGACCATGTAAACTCAATAAGATCATTGATACAGTTCACAATGGAGAGAGAAAACAACAACAAATTAGCATTCCTGGGTGTACTAATATTTCAAACAGAGCATGTGTTCAAGACATCCATATGCTGCAAGCCAACATTTAACTTCAACTCCCACCACCCAGACAGTGGGAAGAAAGGGATCATCCATTGCTTACATCATCAAGCAAAAGTCATAAGTGGAGACCCAGAGACATAGGAAAGAAAAATAGTATAAGTAGTAACATCTACCCTGGGTACATGACAGCAGCTCCAACAAATTGGGATAGAAGGGTGTAGGAGGATAACAACTTTGAGAAAACAGCCTTGGTCTGCCTGCCCTATGTGAAGGGATTATAGGAAAAAATACAAAAGATCTGTAGTTCATATAACATCAGGACAACCTTCAAAAGTGGTTCAACACTTTGCAGACACTTCTTCCCAGTAAGACCTCCCATAGAGGAGAACATGATTAAGGACTGTGTGTACACAATCCCATGCAGCTGTGATAAGAAATATAAAAGAGAAATAGGCCATCCCTTTAAGATATGACTGTAGGAACACAGTAAATCTATAACATGTGGAGAAATAGAAAAATCAGACATAGCTGACCACATAAGGAGGGAAAAGGGAGATCACGGCACCCTGTGGGATGAGGTTGAAATAATAGACAAAGAACATCACTGGAAAATATAAAAATTTAGGAATCAGTGCATATGCTAGGCCACAAAAATCTCCTAAGCCAGCCAAGCATAGAAATGAATATAATATAGGAGAAAAACTTCCATTCCATTCAGTAATAGCAACAGCTATTGCTGTGGATTATTATATCATCTGCTTGACGTTGGGGACAAAAATAATGACTATAATAGGAGTTAGTATTGTCAGAGTTAGCTCCTCCTCAGTTCCTTAATCCTTCAACAGGGGTCTCTCTCTCCTCTGGCTATAAATACTGGCTGACCCTTCACCTCTCTTTCTCTTTTTCCACTTAGGCCTTGGGCCGCCACCTCATGTGAAGGTTAGGTAAATCTCTCTAACACCAATATGTGTTCTCTCAAAGATACAGCGTTTCCCAAATTCTAGGAAAAAGGTTAAAATCAATACACATACGTACGAACACTCACAAAACACACACATTATTTCTCCCACACAAGCACTATGTAACTGTCCATGTCTTTGTTTAACTTGTTATTAATATATATCTGTTTACATATATATATCGGTCTTGTTTGTTTTCTTTATCTTCTTTAGACTTATTTAAAAACCAACATTCCCATGTAGTTGGACCGGCTAGCAAGAAATTTTAACCTTCTGATATCTCTTCACATCTTCAGCCCATGGTCCACTACAGTATCACATCACATTGAAGACACCCATTAATAGGAGTGCTATGTGAGAAAGGAATATTCCCAGTGGCATTTTCCCATTATGGGCATTATTAAATCCATGATATAACATCTAAATACACAGACGGAGCAGAATAGCTGAAAGAAAAGGAATGATAAATATGCTTTGTTCCCAGAGAGAGTTTTAAACTGCTAAGTCATACACAAAATTATATATTTACACTTGTCCCACTCAAAGAAACTATATCACATATATACAATAACAAGTAATGCAAAATTAGTGAAGTGTGATAGGGAATTTGAGCCACTGGAAGATTCTTCTGTTTTTCTAGAGAAGCCATATTGATAATTCCCAACTGGGAATTTGAGCAGGTCAGATTTATCTTCTATATAACTAACAAGGATATATTTCTCAAACAAAAAAACAGAGTTATGGGTATTTTTCCAACATAGGGACTGCAAACCTGAGAGAGTTTCTATATCTGGTGAGGATATATTCACAAAAGAAAATGGCACCATAGACTTGTGAGTGGACCCTTTGGCAGCTCACTTGAGCAATGCAGATTTAGTCTCGGTCCGTACTAAAAATGCAAATGCTCAGTTTGAATCCTGGATACTAACTGACGGACTGGTCACTTTCATCACTCAGTGAAGGGACATAACTAAGTGGCCGTCGTGTGATCCATGTGACTTAATCCAAAACCACCAAGATAGAAAGCCTGTTTGATTATATGTGACATTACCACAAATATGCTGCTGAAAATGAATGATTGTAGGCTTTTTTTAAGGTATAGAATGCTTTTTAAATTACAATTTCAAAAAAAGAAACCAGGGTTTGAATTTCATCTTAGAACTTTATTCAATATTAATTTATAAAAATAAAGAAAAAACAAACGATATTATTATAAAAATGTCTTATTCTGTAAAGTTAACATATACTGACAATTGAAATTGATGAAATAATTTTTCATTAGATGAAGAAAAGCAAACCAAGGTTCGATTTCTACCTTACATCTTTAAATAAATAAAGAACAAACAATAAATAGATTAAAAATCCATTTTTATTTTAATGATTATCCCATAAAGTCACTATATTGACAGAATATTTTTTATATTACAATTACATTAGAAAAGAAAGAAACCAAGCTTCAATTTTTACCTTAGAATAAACTTTATTTTCTAAAGAGAAATTATTTAAAGTTTTACATTTGTTGCTATATTAAAGCAAATAGTGTATGTTTCATTATTGAATTTAAAGACTAAAATTTGTCCTCCTTATT
The DNA here is from genome assembly GCA_964036315.1 of Acanthosepion esculentum. NCBI lineage: Eukaryota > Metazoa > Mollusca > Cephalopoda > Sepiida > Sepiidae > Acanthosepion > Acanthosepion esculentum. The sequence goes on from OZ038501.1 coordinate 37,789,625, forward strand.
TTGATTGTAATAAAATTATTTGAAAACTATTTTCTTTTACAATAAAAAAAATCGACATGGTTTTAATTTGCATGTTTTGTTTTAATTATTCTGTAGTAGTAAAGTTACAATATTGACATTTTTTTGTGTAGAAAATAAAAAACAAATTTTAAATAATTGTACAAAAAGATGCTACATTGATATATATGAAATTTAGCTGAAAGATTGAAGTTATCTTTAAGTGGTTAACTTGTTTCTAATAATATTATTATTTTCGCTAGCACAAAAATGATTCAAAAGAACATTTGAAGAGCTCCAGACAAGAAGCATTCTTTCTAATTTTTCAATACTGTAATCAGTACCACAAGAGACCATATGAAAATGATGATCATTATCTGCCAAAACATTCAAGGTTAATTTCCTTTGATATACTGTATGAAGAAAAGAAGAATTTTTTTGTCAATTTACCAATAACTATATAATTATAGAGAACAGCATTTGTAATAGTATTGTAGCAGGTTAAACAGCCTCAACTCAACCCGTACTATTTTTACTTTACAAATATGCTAAGAGGGAATAAGCAATCAAGAAGAATAATATTCAACAAGAAAAGTTGCATAAGTAAATGGAATTTATATATGCATAACAACAATTGTATAGGCTAATTCAGTTATGTTTGAAATGCTGAAATTTATTTGTTTTTGGAATTTTGAGTGAGGAAAATGTTTCTGTTAATAAATTGTGAGTGCACTAAAAAGTGTGTGAGTTTGGTGAACTTTAGTAAGATTTATTGTTACTTATAAGAGAATTAAACAGTTTGTTACTCACAATGTTAAGTGTTTCTGTAGTTGAAAGTTCAATGTTTAAATATAACAGGAGTTATTTACCTTTAACTGTTAGTTTGAATTGCTTAAAGCTTTCAAAGAAACTTGTTGAGTGAGAGAAAATTGTAGTCTTCGCTTGAAAATCGAGAAGTAGTATTTGGTACTAAAAATTTAGTTTTTTAGTTTAACACTTTCAAGTTGAAAAGTATAGTGAAGTATCACTGAAGAGGGATGAAATTGGTTGAGAGGAATTGTTGAATGTCATACACGCTCAGGTGGCATGCTTGTTGCTGAAGAAAATCTCACTGTTAGAAGTTGATAAGTTTCTGTGTCCTTATAGTTGAAGGAGTGAATAGATGTTCGTAGATGTGCATACATACATGTATGCGTGTGTGTGTGTGGGGGGGGGGATGACGTTTCATAGTGTCTTCCCATAAGGGAGGAAATACGATTTCTCCACAGAGCTTACATTGCTTGAGTCTGAGAAGACATTAAAAGAGGAAAAGTCAAGATGTCGCCAAGTATTTATAATTAATGTGAATCACATGATAGCCTCATGAACACATAACCTGATCTTGGCAGTAAATTGACTCTGAATACTTGTGCATAGGCATTGCAATGTTTTTACATATATTAGCCAATCAGAAGTTGGAGAATTATTCAAGGCACTGTGATCCACTTTAGTGTTTAGTTTGTACAAAAATTGGACACGTTATTTTTAGTTATTTGAAATGATGTAGAATTAGAATTCTACAGTATCATTAGGATATAACAGAGAACCTCTATTAATCCACTGAAAATAACAGTTTATTTCAGGTATTTTGTCCTCATTATCACTTCCAGATATTAAATTCTTCCAACTGTTGCATTTTATTTTCTTAAATACTGCATAACAGCAAATAACCTACTATGTATAATATAACTAACATGAACAACTTCTTTGCATTCATTAACTTCTTCATCTGTGACATCTATGTTAAATTTATAAATATCTAAATTTTGCTCACCTGCAACTTCATCTGAATTAGTTTGTAAATTCTTCAAATCAATACTTTGGTTATTAAGTGGCAGATTCAATTTTAAAACTGATATTATTCTGATTTTTTTTCACACTCAAACACTTGATGTATAGATATATTATATTAATCTCCTCCAAGTTGCTGGTACTGGCCAAATCTATCCTCAAGGTGATCTGTTTGAAATTTACCAGGTAACACATCATTTTCAATTCTTCTGTGCAATATTTGGTCAGTTCTAGAATTGTATGAGTAGGATAATGCAAAGCTGTGAATATTTCTTTTGTTAGCTTCCCATTATTTCCAGAAATGCTATTCTAAGATTCTAACCAGTTGCAGAATACATTGAGAAATATATAATTGTCATTATTTAAGTAGATTAGCATATTTATTGTTAAGTCGCCAACCTTTATATGGTGTTTTTACATTCAGTAATGTCCACCAAGTATAAAATGTTTATGTATTCTGCAACTTCTGCAAAGTTAGGCAAACATTTGTTTTCCTAAGGTCAGCAATCCCTGAATGTTGAATTGGTTAAAAATTTGCAAAACTAATAAAACATTTTGTCTTTCCAAACTAGTGGAAAAAGAGCCTTTGAGGTCAATTTATAGCAATATTTCAAAATTGACAGAGATTCCAGAACATGAAGCTTCTGTAAAGTACAAAATGGGGCACTTTGGATATTATCTAAATCATGATTTCCATTATGACAAAATTTGTTGGAGGTGGGGAAGATCATGCATTTACTTGCGTCTTTTTGACCAAGCCAGTTGTTTCTAATGCATTTTAGCATATGAACTGAATTGAATATGAAGAAAAGAGGTTTAGATTTCATTTTTGCAGGACTACAAAAGAACGGTACAGCTTTCTTATTTATTGCATTATTACTCTAAAGCCTATATCTTCTAGATCAATTATTACTCATTTAATTATGTCAAATAAATTCTCAGCTTAAAGACATTTACTTGGCATAATATGCACAACATCCTTGTATCATAAGAATACAATGCTAAGCATAAAAGCAAAAACACTTGTTGCAGACTCATTACTGTTGTCGACTAAGCCAACAACATTAACACCTTTATAATCAAAATAATGTTCTTGGTGAATTTCATCTACAAGTAAAGATGTCTGTTGTGAATATGGATTATCTCCCCTTTGATAATCCAAGCTATAAAAGCTGTACATTTCCGATTGTCAAGTAGACGAGTAGTAAACTTAATTGAATAAAAGATTACTAGACTGAATCTCTTGTCCTGTTTTCATTACAATGTCTTTTTCCTCTAGTAACTTAAACTTATTTTTAATATACATAAGAAAATTGTTATCATGTAGTTCAACTATATGATTCATATAGGTTGATAAGGTTAGTCTTCAGATGACTGAATAACTAGGTAAAATTATATTTTTAGTGTCTCTTAACTAGGAGAGCAGTTATACAACAATGAAGAAAAAAATCATCATTTCTGCTGAATAATAAAACTTTCTCTGTGTCATTAATTTTAGCTGCTCTTATATAAATTTAACTGCGTAAAATACCTAAATGACCTGTCTTGCACTAATAACAAAAATGACATTACCAAATGTAACACAACAATCACACTATGAGGTTTGGTTTGACATTCTTCTATGTCCATTTTTTCATGTTTTCAATAATAATTTCCTTAGTATTTTGTATCACTTACATGACCTCATACTCCCCAATAGTATTAATTTCCCCATTACCACAGAACACATGTACTGCAAAATCATGTTCAACTATAACAGATTGAATAAATTTTTGGAGACTTGATAATGCAACATAAGTATCTCTTGCCTCACTATACTCCAGTAATTTATATAAAGAAAATTTAATTTTCCTTCTATATCATTAATGCTGTGGAATTTCCTCTGCTGTTTGCTGGGATGTTGAACCAATTGAGAAAGTTCATACCCCAGCTAGCTGAAAAAGACAAACCTCTGCAAGACTTGCTTTCCAAAAGAAATCAATGGTATGAGGGTGAAGTCATCAGCAATACTTTGTCTAAAGCTCTTTTAAAGACAGAATTCTCTAGCTGAATTTTTATAGACTGGTGACTAGAGGAGGTTAGTGAAGATAAATATGAAGGCCAGTTTGGTAAAATTCTAGGGATTGCACCTACATGAAGAATTGCTTTCTTAAGGCTAGCACTAATTGTGATACTGGTTTTCTTATTGAATACTGATGTTTCTTGCCTTATGTCCTCAGCTCGAAAATGCAGTTCACATTCCTAAACAATGAATTAAAAGGGCAATTACACCCTATTTAAAAATGCTAAGTTAATAAAAGAAAAATCTAAGTTAGTAAAAGAAAAACTATGCTGTTCATATTTTTATCAAAAATTTCATTAAATTGATAAAATAATGAGTTTTACTTTTGTAGGTGTTCTAAAATTCAGTAACAAATTCAAAACCATTTAGAAATACTCTAAAAACACAGGCAAAATCAGATGTAAACGTAAGCAAATTTTACGTTTGCACATGCATATTTGTGGGCTTTTTTATGGAAATATTGTTTTACAAATAAAAAAACTTTTTTTTTTACATTTAGAAATTATAAAATTTCCCTTAAGTATTTGTATCGAAAATGATGAATTTAATAATTTCATCCACAGAATTCAATAAATCTTTTAATGATGAAGGCTACGTTATTTACAGATAATGTAAAAGAAAATAATATAAAATAAATTACTCACTTCACTATTTTTGTTTGATAAAATAATTTTCCCTTTTGATAGCACGTATCCATGCATCTGATAAATCCTTTATCTTTTGGAAATTAAATAAATTCACTTTTGGTGAAAAAAAAAAATGTCGTATGGTTGTGCTGTCCGAAAATGCAAAGAAAATTATATTTTTATAATTTGTAAATTATTTCAGTGAAAATATACACAAAATATTTATAAAAAAAAAAAAGAAAAAAAAAGACAAATAAAAAATCAAGTCAAGTCAAGAAAACTTAAGCAGTAAGAAAAATTAATGAAAGTATTTCTCCGAGTTTATACTACATATGGTGACGTCAGCACATAAGCCCCGCCCATCGAATAGGCCATCTATGTAGTGTTGCTTAATCTCAATCAAAGGGAGATAATCGCCTTTTGTATCACTACAATTACAATTATTTTAAACACAAGTGTAGAAATCAATGCCATTCCACCAATGCTCAGACATAGACTATGCACTGGTGACCTTCAAGCTGACAATGGAACTAAAATAAATACATAAGGGAGTGGAGCTCTCACTGTGGTGATCCCTTAGCACACTGGTCTAAGGGGAATAACCCTGAGCAGAGACAAATGAAAAACAGACTCTTCATGAGGGAGTGAGGGAACCAATATGTATAGACCTTAAAAATAAAGCTCAACGTAATTCCTATTCAACGTGAACTCTTGTTGTTCCTTAGCTGCACATTTGAAATAGAAAAATACGACATGGTATCAGAAGTGGCTTCAGTGATGAGTAGACTAGTATTCCTACTCTGTTTGGGACATTGGAAAAAAAAAGGAAGATTGAAAAGAAAAAGGCGGTGAATTTGGAGAAAGAAACATGGCCGTCCCCACTCAACAGCAACCATGTGCGTCTTTCACTATTCAACCGGAATCGTTCGATTTTAGAAAGCCACTTGAATAGGAAAAATGGTTTTGAAACATTCCGGCATGCAAGTAATCCCCATATTACTACACAAGCAAACTAGATAAATACCTTAATTTATTGAATGGGATATCAGGCTGACGATATCCTGCAAAATTTAAAATTGTCTGAACAGGAAATAAATGATTATGATGCCGTTAAAGGTTTTCATGCAATTTTTTTCATTGGAAAAAAAGAAGATAAAATTTACGAACAAGCAGTTTTAATAGAAGTCAACAAGGACCCAATAAGTCTGTGGATTCTTTTTTGACAGCTCTATATACGTTGGCCGAACATTGTATCTACCGGGTTTTAAAAAACAAATTTATCACGGACCGTTTGGTTGTCGGACTTTCAGACTCACGTTTGTCTGAAAGAATGTAATTAGACAGAAATCTCACGTTGGAAAAGGCAGTTAAGATGGCTCGACAGACTAAAACTGTCAGACAGCAACAGTGCAATCTGAGGGGAGATAGCCCCACTGAGGTATGTTCTTGTACAGAATAATACGAAAATGGAAACACCGCAAAAATACAGAAACAAAATTAAAAATAAAAGTCAGAATAGATGTTATAAGTGTGGAAATAGCCCTTACCACCCCAAAACACAATGCCCTGCCAAAGATGTGACATGTCATGCATGTGGAAAAAAAAGGACACTACAAGCGTGTGTGTACATCAACAGCTGTCTATGGGATAACAGAGGACAACAGCAGATTTTTCCTGGGAGTAATATTAGCGGGTGGAGATCCAGAGATGATTGACCTTAAAGTGGATGGCAGAAGAATAACGTGACTGTTATCCCAAACAAAATATTCAACCAGATTTATGGAAATAATGCCCCCAAACTTTCAAAAGCAACAAAGGCAATATATGCCCCAGGATGTGTTCCACTGGATGTTCGATGGGTTTTGAAAATCGTAAAAGAAGGAAAATGACGCAAGAACAAGTCTATGTGATTAAAAATCTATATACAGCTCTTTTAGGCAGACCTGCCATCACCAAGCTGGAGCAGGTGACCCGCGTCCATAGCCTTAACCTGGACATACTGAAAAAGTGATATCCAAAACTGAGTGGTGGTCTTGGTCAGGTGCAGAAACCTTACACTATTGGACTCAAAAACCCGATGCAAAACCATTCTCATTCAAAACACAACGACGAGTACCCGTTCCTTTGTTACACAAAGTAAAAAAAAAAGAACTGCAGCATATGGAGTAGATAGATGTTATCGGGCGTGTGGAGGAGGCTGTCGCAGTTAGCTCCTCCTCATTTCCTTAACCCTTCAACAGGGGTCTCTCTCTCCCGGGAGTATAAATATTGGCTGACCTTTCGCCTCTTCCTCTTTCCACGGCTTCGCACACGTGCAGCCAACTGCCTCTCCTGGGGCCGCAACCTCGCGCGTGAGGCGAGGTAAAAAAAAAACCTTTCTCTTTTTCACTTTCACCACTATGTGACCTCTCACACAAGCAGCGTTTCCCACATTCTGGGAACACGCTTACGCGTTCGTACGGACACTCAACACTCACACAACTTTCCATACAACACTGTAACATTTTATTCATGTCTTCAATGTATTTGTAATTCGTGTATTAATCTATTTGTTATTAATATATATTTGTTTGCATACATGTATATCGGTCTTGTTTGTTTCTTTGGGCTCCATTAAAGTCCAACATTCCTATGTAGCGGGACCGGCCAGCAGGAAATCTTAGCTCAGAGATTTCATCCTCATATTCATCCCCCGGTCCTCTACATAAATGGTGACCACCCAACGTGATATGAACACGCACACGGGACGATATATATGTACGAACAAATCCTTACAGACCACCAAACGGAGAACGCCATCTTTAACCAATTCAACTTTCTTCTGAACTGAAATAGACAAAGTGTGAACCCCCATCTCAAACAAAGGCGACTCGCTGTCCTTTCTCACCCTGCAACGATGCAATTCGAATGACCTAAGAATTTTGCGAGAACGATATTCTACCGTCAATAATAGCAAATTCTCCCAACTTTCATTCGACACTCAGTAGATATTCTACATCAGCTCAACTTGGCAACGCGCTCCCCCTTCTCACCATTCACTTGGCCGACCATCGTCGCTGACCACAAGAAACAGCCAAGCCTAGCAGCTGCAGCAGCAACCCAACTTCACACAACGCTGCTTAAATCTTGGGCGCAAATTTTATACTCGTATCCCCAAAACAACCTCATCTTTCAAGCAAAAGTACGACGATGACAGCAAACAGGTTGACGGGACGACAAACCCAACTCTACGTGGAGCATTGGACAAAAGAACAAAAGCTGAACACTACCGACGTTTCTCTGACTCACTAGAGAAATACAAAGCACCCTGACGACAACAAGCACATTTCGTCGAATCATGCATCGCAACCACGGACACATTTTCTTTTCAGCACACAAGAATAATCTTCAAAACTTTTTACATTTTAAAAGTTCGTTTCCTACAACTTTTAATCCAGAGGGGAGGTATTGTCGCAGTTAGCTCCTCCTCATTTCCTTAACCCTTCAACAGGGGTCTCTCTCTCCCGGGAGTATAAATACTGGCGGACCTTTCGCCTCTTCCTCTTTCCACAGCTTCGAACACGTGCGGCCAACTGCCTCTCCTGGGGCCGCAACCTCGCGCGTGAGGCGAGGTAAAAAAAACTTTCTCCTTTTCACTTACACCACTATGTGACCTCTCACACAAGCAGCGTTTCCCACATTCTGGGAACACGCTTACGCGTTCGTACGGACACTCAACACTCACACAACTTTCCATACAACACTGTAACATTTTATTCATGTCTTCAATGTATTTGTAATTCGTGTATTAATCTATTTGTTATTAATATATATTTGTTTGCATACATGTATATCGGTCTTGTTTGTTTCTTTGGACTCCATTAAAGTCCAACATTCTTATGTAGCTGGACCGACCAGCGGAAGTCTTAACCTAGAGATAACTCACCTTCTCTTCTCACATTCACACCCCGCACGGTCTACTACAAGGCGACTGAATGGTGTGCTAGAATGGTAGTGGTGATGAAGAAGTCAGGAGACCCTCGTATATGTGTTGACTTCACACAGCTGAACAGGTCAGTATGTAGAGAAAAAGAAATTTTGCCATCTCTTGGATCGCTCGCTGGTGCCAATATATTTAGCAAGTTAGATGCTAACATGAGTTTCTGGCAAGTTCCGCTAGCAGAAGTGTCAGCTGAACTGGCCACTTTTATCACGCGTTTCGGGAGATTCTATTTCAAAAGGCTACTATTTGGGATAGCATCATCACCAGAGCACTTCCAGAATAGAATGGTTACGGAGGTTACTGAAGGTTTAGAATGTGTAGTCTGCCATATAGATGATATTCTGATATGGAGACACTCTCATGGTGAACACGACTCTCGTCTACATGCAGTATTGTGGAAGCTGGAGAACGTTGGGATCGCACTCAACATGAGCAAATATAAGTTCTCGAAAACTGAAGTAAAGTTCCTTGGCCATATTAATTCAGATGAAGATATTAAGGCTGATCCAAGCAAAACAGCTTACATAAGAGAAATACAGGAACCTACAATTGTAAATGAACTTCGGAGCTTTCTGGGGATGGTAAACCAAATGGCAACGCTTTCGGATGAGACTGATGAGATATCCATACAGTATATTTCATGTCACAGGGAAAAGCCTTGCTACAGCCGACGCACTGTCACGGGCTCTAGTAAAAGAAAACACAATACATGCCGACACGGAGATCATTGAGAGCACTAATATTTATATGAATAAAATAAAGGAGAACCTACCAGCAAGTGTCCCCTACCTGGAAAATTTGCACCAACACCTTAGAACTGACAACATATGTTCCACAGTTATGCTGATGTGCCAGGATGGATGGTCTGAATACAAAGCATGTTCAGGATGGGCTCTTGCTTTAGAGTACAAGATTAGTCATTCCAGTACTGAGGGATGGCAGAAAGTTACCAGGGCATGGTTAAATGTAAGGAGCGTGCATATCAGAGTGTGTGGTGGTCAGGACTAAGACAGCAGATAAATGAATTAGTGCTGAAATGCAGAACATGCATAAAAGAGCACCCTAACCGCGCAGATCCTCTTGTTCAAACAGAACTCCCAGATAGACCGTGGTAGAGACTAGGAGCGGACAGTTTCACCCTAAAACGCCAAATGTATTTGTTAGTAGTGGACTAAGGCGCCATTTGATTTCGATGGATAAATCAGTGTGTGTCAGTGACATAACAAATATACCAGACACACACACACACACACCATCTTCATCACCGAACCAAAGAAGAACACTTAGTCCAGAGTACAGTCTCCAAACAAGATCAGAAAAACTGGTGATTGAACCCAAAAGTCTGGACTTGTAGATACAATCAATGCCCCACCAACCCCTCCTAAAATGGGAGATGTGGTGATCCCTTAGCACAGTGGTCTAAGGAGGAATAACTCTCAGCAGAGACAAAGGAAAAAGGGACTCTTCGTGAAGGAGGGAGAAGACTTCCGGTGAGGGAACCAACGTCTATCGATCGTGATAATAAAGCTCGTTAATTATTCCCATTCAACGTGAACTCCTGTTGTTCCTTAGCCACACACCCGAAATAGAAAAACACGACACTTACAATAAACATCAGGGTTTGAAAAGACATGACGTGGCTTTTCACACAAAAAATATATTCTTTGAGTGAATCTCATGTCTCATTCCAATTTATGTCTCAAAATGAGGATTAGAACACTCGTCAAAAGTGAAACAGATGTCAGAGTAAACAGGAATCTGTTCACAATACAAATCCACATGGATTAGATCGGCAATATGTCACAGCACCGGTTTCTATGACATTACACAACCCTTTAAACCAATAAAGTAAAATACCACACCGAACACCATATCAGTGAAATGTAGGACAACCCGTTTTAACGTTACGTATAAATTTAAACGTACTCTCTACATGTGAAGCGCATCAGATGCTCCCATGAGTTAAACCAATGCCTGTTCTGTTAAAATGTTTTTAGAAAATATAAAAGATTTTAAAAAAAATATAAAGCTTTTACAAAATATAAATATTTATGCAAAATGTTGAAATTAAGAGAAAATATTAAGAAATTATTTGTTCAGGAAGAAAGTCAAATCTTGTCTTCAATATTATATTGTTTGCTTAAGTGAAGTGACCAACATAGTTACCATCATGATGGGAAAGAAAGTGTGAAACGAAAGACCACGTGCACAGTGTATAAAGTTGAAAAAATATTTTTTGTTTGCGCAAATTACGTATTAAAAAAAAGAAAATATATAAAAAAGAGAATAGATCTCTCAAAATTTTGAAAGAAACTTTTTAGGGTTTGATGAGTTACTTTTTAAATTATATCTAAGTATTGAACAAGTCATTCACTGTGCGTGTTGACCAACAATTAGTATTTGTTGAACCGGTGGTGACTTTGTTTTCCAGAAAACTGTTTCTAGGAAACTGTGCTTCTTCTGAATGTCTCTGAAGAGTATCTTCCTACATTTCTGAGATGAGGCATTGTAACTATTTATATTGTTTACATTGTTCAGATTGTTGTCTTTATCTTCATTGTCATATTCACGATGTTTCGGTCGATGTACGCTCTGGTTTTCTTCAGGCGATTGGAATTTCGAACTGAACCTTTTATTTCGTTCACCGGGGTAGATTGTTCTAGTTCCACGTGCCATGCCTCTTCCGGGTATCTCAGATTCAGTTATTTCCCTTTAGTAACTCAATTTTCCAAGTTTTTGTTCAACTCTGCTATGGCCAGGTATTGAACTCACAACTCTTTTAGGTCAAGTCACTGGATTACTTGAACCAAAGCTTTTATCCACTGGGCCATGTGTTTTTATCTGAGTGTCGGGATTCCAAACATTTAACAACAACAACGCATCTTTTAAATGAAACATAAATAGGTTATTCCCTGAAGGAAAAGTAGAAGCAGAACATCAGTTGAAATAACATTTATATATTCTTTTCAGAAATATACAATAACAATAAAATGTTTAATTTTATGAAGTAATTAAGTGTTCATAGTTTGATGTCAGATGCGGACAGACTTAGATTATGACGGTCATTACCCACTGACAGACAGACGCAGGCCGTAGTCGGCGGCTGCTGACTCATCTCTTCCAAATGTGTGCGTGTGTGTACGCACGTGTAGATCAAACAGGCCTCCAAAATTGTTTTGAACCTCGAGAAGAAATATGCTACTATTTTTATAAAGGGAGGTTCAAAATCTAATTTCACATAGAGGTGAGAACTTTTTGAATACAAGGTTTTCATTAGTTAAAAAAATTTTCACACTGGCTCTCGAAAATCTTTTTCTCGAATTTGCAGGAGTAGTGAAAGTAGTTATTATTATTATTATTTTCTAAAATAACGTAGTCTACAACTATGTTCGCAAGTATTTTGGCGATATTTGCCCTGGTAATGATTGTTTATCTAACAAACTTTTATTGGTTGAAAAATATATGTAGAATTTAATTCATATAACTTCATCTGTGAGTTAAACTTGTTTATAGTTGCCTTTCCAGTCTCATGTGCAAGGGAGATACACTAGAATCACGCCAATCTTGAGGAGTTGCGCCGATCTGGATTGATTGCTTGAACAAACTGCACACGAGATCATCAAAGTTAGAACTACGCCGCAATACATTAACACTGATTGAACCAGGACCGGATGCTTTATTAGGTTTTAATTTTATGAGTTTATTTCTGTGGGCGATTCTTGATTTTTGATGAGTGTGTTCTACATTTAAATGTGGGCGAGGTCATCTTGATTTATAAGTGGTTCTTTTATTAAAACTGATATACGATGTGTAAAGATAGAGTTCAAGAGCTCGATTACTAATGACTTTTTTATTGTTTTTCATCAGTCAACTGTTGAACTTGACTCTGAAAAGCGTCTGGTATAGTTTCAGAAACTTTTGGGGTTATCAGTTAGGATATTGTCGGGTTAACCCCTCCTACTTTCATAAACCGCCCCTAGGGAACATTCTCCGGGCTATAAATACTCAGGGATAATTTTTCGTAGCCTCTTCTTACCTTATCCGCTTGTTCGTAAAAAATGTAAATCTCTCGCGGAGAACACGTTTCTCTTTGGGAAATCTATGAACTAAGCACACATACACAACGCACGTACATACGCACATTCACCCACTTGACATATTTTGAACCCAAACGGTTTTCACATTCTTTTGATACACACATCATTGTTTTTGTCACTTGTAACCTTTCTTTTTATTACATTATCATTTGTTTGTACATATATATTGGTTCTTGTCGTTTCTTTGTATTTCTTTACGTGGGCTCACATCTCGAGTCCGCCATTTTGTTGTGGGTATTTCAGGAGACAGCGTGTTATTCCCAATTTCAAACACCAAAGTTACTAACGCCCACCACACTATCAATAATCTCATCTTCATAGTGAGCTTTGGCATCTGTGATAGCTTTATTGACTATATGATGGGAGTGTTTATAAAAAATTCAATCAGCCTTTAAAGCACTTACTTCGGCTTGTATCTTAAACCTTCGTCTTCTCCTTTTCGAACTCTCTCTCTCTCTCTCTCTCTCTCTCTCTCTATTGATTTGTATCTGGTTCAAGAATTCTGAGTCTTTGATTGGGGTTTTATGTACTTTACAGGTATATATTTGTCTAGCAAAATTCTATATATTCTTCTTTTAAATCTGTGTCAATTAGTCCCTGTATCATTACTGCATAGCAAGGCATCCCATAATATATATTGGCTAGTTCTTGGTTGAAACTAGAATTAATCACTCTTACTGTACAAATAAACTTTACAATTGTAACGGGAGAAAGCTATGGAAGAAAAATTTATTCTCCCTTTTGTATTTCCCCCGTTATGGGCATTATTATATCAGTGATATAATAACATCGATATTTCACGAACTGAAAGGAATGGCTGAAAGGAAAATGAATGACAAACATGCTTTGTTCTCAGGGAGACTTTTATACTACTAAGACATACAAAAAAATTATATATGCATATATACATGTCCAACATGGAGAATAATATATCACATATATCTACACAGCAAAGCAGAATGTAAGGAGAAACAAAAAGAAAGCGTCTTAATATGGAGATACTCCTGTGTCTGGAGAATCCATGTTTAGGACGCCAGATTCTAGCGGGATGGATTTACCTATGTCCCAGGCGAAGACATGTTCCACGAACGGGAAACTGCAAGTCTTAGGTTTTCCCAAATTGAAGACTGCTACCTGGAATTTCTTTCTATATCTGGGAAATATATATTCCCAAAGGGAAACGGCATAATGGACTTGTAAGCTGCTGTCGACGTATATTTAAACGCTGTCCGGGTCAGAGGTGGGGGTGCTCGGGCTAAAAAACGCAACCTCTAGAATCGGCTACTATAAACAAACTGAAATTGACTACCGCTTTCGTCACTGTATGAAGTGACGTCATTAAGCGGACGTCACGTGTCTTATTCTCATAAAAGGGAGATAATTGCCCTCTGTATCCCTACACACTTATAAAACTAAGAGAGCCTTTAAATATTCTATTTTTTAAACATCTTGAAAATAAAATATTTTATATTAATTTTTCAAACATTTTATTGGTAAGAATAAAGACTTTTTATACAAAAATTGGTCATTAATTTTCAAATACATTTTTCTTAATAAATTATTATACTGTACATCATATTACAATGACACTTGGGTTACGCGAGAAAGAAATATTTATTTACACAGCATTCGCGTTGGTCTACAGCGATCTCCATAAAAGACATTCTATTTTTTAAAACCATTACAAAGTATTCTTGGGCACTTCGCCGTGTAATTGTTAGCAAGCTTGCCTCGCTGTATCAAATATGACTGAAGAGTGAGTTCGATCCTCACTGGGTGTCCCCTACTTTCGGCCTTGTGCCACATCGAAGATACGTTTAGAAAATCACAATTACAAATTACACTTCAATGAATTCAACAAACTATTAGGTATCAAGAAAGTACTTACGACAGAGTATCATGGTTCATAGCGAGATTCTATATACAACTTAAAATCAGCCTCAGCGATGAAGCCTAAAACAATCATCTGGGTGAGCAATTGATAGTTACTGTCCATTAGAAATGTTACCACCTTATAACGTCATTAGCCTGACTGCAACACAGTTCCCAAGACAATATGTCTTATTGCGCATGCTTCTCCTTCTATGTGCCGTGTTCCTTCAGGACATTGATTCTCCAGAATTTCTATCAATATTTTTATGAATATGAATTTTAACTTGGATAAGAGCAAGTTTAAAGATTTTTCTTCTTCTATATGCTATATCCCTTCAGAATGTGTGTTATCATGGCTCTCCACAACTTCCTATCATTCGTAAGATTTATTTTTCACCATCCTTCCTAGTCCTTGTTCTGCTATCCATTTACACAAGCTTGTTAGGTCAATATGTCCTATCAGTGTCAAATTTTTCAAGCCCACTTTCCTCATTATATGCCCTAAAAATTTCAATTGTCTCTTTCTGATGTTAAGTATAAGTGTCTTTTTGTTTTCATTTTCTCTAAAACATCATTGCTCATATTTTCAGTTCATGGTATTCTCAGCATCCTTCTGTAGAATCACATTTCTATCGCTTCAAATCTTTCATTTCGCATTATATGACTAATAATTATATAAGCCAGGATTATTTATGAATCAGCACTTCCGTGTAGTATCTATGCACTCTATTTCGGAAGAAGTGTCGCTTTCCGACATTTCTCAGATTAGGGTACTTTTTAAAAAGTGTTACGCACACACTCTGCATATCTGTTTATTTGCATATGATAATAGAACCGGGGAAAATAAATGAAGAGAAGACATGAAGAAGGAAAGGCAGAAGACAAAAAAACTAGATAAAAACGAAAAGAAAAGCTATTGAAAGTAGAATGGAATGAAAGCGAAAGACTCGCTGTCTTTACTTTTATTACTCTTTTTTTCGACCTTTTTCTTTTCGGGTGTGACACATGTTAGGATATAATGCATACAAATTTTATTTTTATTATTTTTAAAAATGTTAAAATTCTGTTTAATCGTCTAGGTTGTTTTTTTAATACACTTTTTGTGAGAAGTGTATTTTTCTGAAGGTTTGTGTGAAAACTGTTACATTTTATGGCCCTTTAGGCTCAAGCAGTTGACCGCCCAAATTATTTGTCGTGGATTCGTTTTTGAATTATTGGAGAAGGGTTTCATATATATTGGCCAATGAAAGCCGATTTCTTGAAGCTCTTGTGAAAACTTGAAGTGTCCCTTTTTCAGTAAAAAGGACTGCTATCAGTGGATAAAGGCAGAGTGAAAAAGAATGAACCGTTGACGAAAGATTTATTAATGGCCGTGGAGGGAGGTATTGGCGCCCAAGCTTCAAAAGGAATGGTGTGACCGAGGGGTCATAAACACACGAGCAAAAGACTTTTGGATAGCAAGGGGACAAGGCAGGTCGTCAACACCAAAGAAGCCATTTGTCATCAAGGAGAACATCAAAGAAGGCACCAGTTACCAGCCAGCCGCGGAGAGACCAAAATTTCAAGTGAAAGTTCTCCTGTGGTTGGATAGCCTAGTACGAAAAGATTTCGAAGAAATATTCAAGCACGAACTGTGTGAAGCTAAAAGGGACCCTTTTTCAAAATAACTGCTGTGAAAGTAGTTTTTTCGGGTTTTTTTTTGTTTTTTGTTTTTTTTTCAAAGGTAGCTGAATCGTTGTTTTTACAGCCTACTTGCATTGTTTTCTCTTTTGTTATTTACAAAATCCTTGTTTTTTCCCCTTGCTGTAATTTTCCACTTTTCGTTGGTAATCTTTGAAATTGTTATCCTGCCTTTGAGGCGCACAAAAGAAATTTTTTGCGCAAACTTGTATTGTACCTTTTTTCATAATTGTGTAAACTGTAAACAAATGCGTTTTTCCTTTTGAAATTTTACGTAGTGGTTGTCTTGATTTTAAAATTTTCACCTCTTGCTGTTTCTACTAAGTTTTATGTTTAAAGCAAGAACTTGGATTTGGTGGAAAATTAAAATGTTTACAAATGAGGTCGTTGACAATCTACTCAGAGCGAGTAGGGTCCCAAGGAGGCTTGACAGCGGTCGACAAAAAGAGTTAAATGTAAGAAGGCTCAAATTTGTAACATAGAACCGGGGAAAAACTTAAGAGAAGTCTTGGTTGCATTTAAAGATTACTGAAAATAAATGTGAATAAATGTAAAAAAAAAAAAAGTAATAATAATTAAGAAGACGGTTAATTAGTTTCGGGAAATTAGATGAGTACCCAGCCACTACACTCGCTAAGTTAGATGGTTTCCTTGGAGGAAAAGAAAAAACAGCTCTAAAAACCTTTGAGATTATGTTGCTTAGATATAAAGTAAAGACCTATACATTGGTAGAATAATTTTAAAGGAACTTGGGTTGGGTTCCTATATAAGGTAGTACCACAAAGAAGATACATCAGAAGTCAGTTCTATAGAGGCTACCGGAGAAGAGTGGGAAAATGAACAATAGAACATGTGCAGATGCAATACACGTGAATGGCTAGACAAGGCCAGATGGTAGTTAAAGTAAAGTTTCTCTCGTGTAAAGACAAACTTTCACAGACTGCAGAGGTGTAAACTGCTCTTTGGAGTGGTATACACATTCTGATACTTACCGGGCGCAGGGATCCGTCCCTGCACTGGTAGTATCACAGCTAAGACCAGCTATGACTAGCTTAGACGAGCACTGACCAGCTTGGACAAGCTAAGACACTCGAGTCCCCACGTTAAAAATCGATCTTGTGTCACAACCTGACTCCGTGTGTGTGTATTGTAAAGTAAATCAACTGTCACTGACTACAGATATTTTATCATCATCGTAGTTGCGAACGAAAAATTCAAATTTAAAATCCCTGTACCGTTGTCAAGCGTTAGAATTGAAGAAAGGAATACACAAGTTTGAAGCATCTATGTAATCAATCTTCTTAAAAATAATCTAGTCTTCCTCATTATTCAAAGACTTCGATCAGTTTCGGGGATTTCAAATTTGTATTTTGGTTTGTATTTTGTTTGTTTTGTTTTTGTGTCTGTGTGTGACTCTTCACTGGCTCAAGCTTGCTATGTTTCAACTTGTGAGATTTTCAAATCTTTTTTCTTCATTTCACCCTCAAGCATGGCAATAAAGCCACTAGGACACAAGAGGTTACTAAATGTTAGAGAATATGAGATATGAGAAAACCTACTATTAAGGAGAGAGGACAATAAAAGAATAAGACAGAAGATAAATACACGAGTGGAAGAGTCGCCTGTCCAGGAGGTTACTGAACCAGTTATCGGAACAAACGCATCTCTCATTTATAAAATAATGTTACATTTATTTAGTGTTCAAAGATCCTGACTGCGATTACCACAGAAAAAACACAGCGTCGTATTATATTTAGTGGTCGCAACTAGGATATCAAATGTCTAAGAGATCCATAGTGCTTTATCTGGGATGAGTGACCATGGTGATATTAATCGCCTGATTCTCTGTCTACTAATCTCATCCTAAAAGGAATTTAGGAAAATTTGGTAACGGAAAATTCAGTAATTTTGATAAGGTAGAAAAATTCGGTAACTATGCGATAAAGGTCGATTGATAATTGATATTAGGGCCGTTCTGGTGTGGGGATTTGGAGGCTAAGCCCCCTCTCTTATATTTTTAAATAACTTAGACTTTAAAATCGTGGGGTTCAAATAAAACCCCACTACAACAATACCAGGGCCGTACTTGCAAGAGGATGGCTTAGGCGTGGCCACGGCTTAGGGGACTAGGCCCTCTTCCCCAATATTTTTAAAAAAGTAGTATTAACTATGAGGGACTAGAAAACCCCACTACAACAATATCAAGGCCGTACTTTCTGGAGGGAGCTAGCCCCAACCCATACGTTTAAACAAGTATTATTACTATTAACTAAAAAAAAAATCATGGGTTCAGTCTAGATAAACCCCTCTCTCCAATATTTTTAAATAAATATTTTTTTTATATAAGAAATGTATTTAATAGTGTATTGTTTTCATTTAAGCAAATAAAATCGATTTATCTTCGTTAGAGTTAAGTTCGTGTATCTTCCTTTTAAATTATTATTTTAATAAAAAATAAACAGTAAATAAAGTTTTATAGTTATTTCTTTTAAAGAAGCAAAAACTATATAGCCTCATTTCTTTGTAATTTTTCTTGAAGAAGAACTTTATTTAGATGAGAATGCATAAATATAAATGCCCGCTTCAGAAAACCGAAATAATTTTTAAGTTCTCAAGTGAATATTCTTCTGTGGTTGGAAAACAAACAACGAAAAAAAGATGTCAAAGAAATGTTCCCTAAAACACTAGAGAAGAACGAACAGTGTGAATATAAAAAAAAGACATTTAAAAAATTGCTATAAGTCCCAGAGATTCTCGTGAGAAAATGAAAAGTTTTTTTTTTCTTTAAAGGTGGTTGCACCTTTGTTTTTCTGCCTTTCTGGATGTGCTTTCTCCTTTTCCATTTTCTAAATGGAATCCTTGTCTAAATTGTAATCATTTTTTTCATTTTCGATAGTAATCCTTTTTTGAAACATATCAGAAATAGTTATCCTGCTTTAATAGGCGCACAAAAGGAAATTTTTGTGCAAATTTTATATTTGTACCTTTTTTGTCTATATTGTAATAAATGTTTTTCTTCTTTAAGATTTTAGTTTGCGCCTATTTCAACTTAGGGAAAGAGAAGTGGCTCTCTTTTTGATGTCAAAGTGCCTTCTGGAGTTATCTGCTCACCGAAGTTCTTTTATTAAAAAAGAGGATCACAGAATGCTCTATTCAGGGTTTTCATGGGAGCTTGAGACAACGTGTCACATTGGCCAGTAAATATGAAAAATACCTTTTCGCAAATTCAAAATGAATCCTTAACAATTTTGGTGGTTTTTAACTACTGAGCCTAAAAGATTTACACGTAACAATCTTTGTTTTACAAACCGTTTGGCTTTCTTAAAAAAATACACTTCTCTCAAAAGAACATGTACAAAAAATTAACAAAAACAACCTAAGACAATTAAACATTTATTTAAGACTAACTTATTTTTAAAGTAATAAAAATAAATTTATTACAATCATTCTTTGTTATCTTGCCTTGTTAATAATATGGTGCACAAAAGGAAATTTTTGTGCAAGCCTATTTTGTAAGTTGTATTTTGTTCATTATTTTTTATGTAATGTCTGTTCAATTCAAATTTTACATAATAGTTTCGAATCTTGTTTCTTTTTGCATGCGTCTTATTCTATAATCGAGCTAAGGTAGATTACGTTCTCCCACTCCCTCCCAGTGAAAAAAATCATTTTAATCATCCTAGTCATGGCATTGCAGAAAGATAAATAAATACTAGACAGAGATCTCAGGTAACGATTTCGTTTCCTTTCATTTCAGGAGTCAAATGAAATCGCGAGAAAATCCGTCAGTCCCCCACATAATTTATAGAAGCAATTTTGCAAAAATGCACTTAATGGTCTATTATTCATTTATTCTATATTATTAATTATAGAATTATAAAAGTGTAATAAACAATTTCTGGTCCGGTTCTAGTTCTACCTTTGCAGCAACACTCGTGTTTTCAGTACGAGGTTGTGCTTAAAAGTTCTCTCTTCGACGCAAAAGGGAACGACCTAGTCGTGAAACGTACCCGCTGTTCTATATATTCACCCCGAAGTTCAACGCAGCACAACTTTTTTTTTTTTTTTTTAATTTAACCGTTTCTAAAATTTTGTTTTGCAGCAGCTATGATTCGTTCGAAAATGTTATCCCCACTTTAATCGATAAATTAAATTAATTAGATAGTATTCTTTTGTGTTAACTGTTTGGACCTTTTGAAGAATACTTCTCATTGAAGTGTCAAGGAAAAATATCTTCGAAAATATTCTTATAATCGTTTAAAATGTCTTTTGTTGTTGTCCTGTCTGTCATCGCATAATTCAAGGGAATCCTGAGGGATATTTTTAGCGCATTGGTTTTGGAAAATTCCAAAATAGGTTTCACTTTACGTTTGATTTATAACGTAATAATACTAATTAACTAAACAAATTAATTAACCCTAGTCCTTTTTGCTTAACTGTATCTGTTGTTAAATCTCCCAGATACTTTAATTAAGTCAAGTATGATCCAAGAGTTCATAATAGTGATTTACTAAGCGTAGCGTAACTTAGATATGACACAAGACCGCAAGTATGGGGCACTCAGTGAAGATCGAACTACTAGTGACTAGCCGTAACAGTTGTTGTTAACTGAATATTGATTGAGCGAGACAAGCTTGCTATACGACACTGAAGTGCCAAAAATAAAATAGTCCATAATAGCGATATACTTAGCGTAGCTTAAATGTGGCAGAAGGCCACAAGTACAGAGCACCTAGTGAGGACCGAACTCGCTACTCAGTAATTAAACTAGCAAGAAAGAAACGCTATCCAACAATTACACCACGTCGAAGTGCTCATATGGAGTTCACAGTGACTTTCAAAGAAACTATGAAATGAATGTAATTTTGTACTACAATTTACTACATAGAGATCGAATCTATATTTTGTTGGAACTGCAAGTCTTCCACGGGAACTAGTTTAAAATATCGTCTTCTGACATTACTTTTTGTTTGTATTTCAAATGATAATAACTAACGCGCGTTTTCCCAAGGCGGAAGTGAAGGGACCAATTTTAAACTCTTTTCACAGAAGAGCGATGATTATTTACTAGTGTCTCCCCTTTGCACTAAAATTTTCTCACAAAATAGTTTACACTTTTACTTTTTTTTATTTATTTTTTCGAGTGATTATATACATTGGATCTCTATATCTAAAGATGGTATTCCCCGGTGTAAAGATGTTGGTATGTATGCAAATTATGCAATTTTCTTTTGCTATTTTTATGAATTCAAGTGAAAGGTTTACAATCCATAACACGGGGATCAAACCTGATTGTCTTTCTACTAATTATTAAAATACAAATTCACATAAGTTAGCAAACAATTTAGTATCAACAATAAAGAGTAGGAGAATTTGTTTACTGATTAATCGAGACGTGGCTGTTCTGAAAAAAGGGTTTTTAAGAAATTTACAGTACACGGTCTAACAGCTTTACTCATTTGTAAAATTATTTCACGAAGATATTTGGTACGATGTTACGGTATTTAAAAAAAAATTATGTGGTGAATTTAAAAATGCTTTTTATTTTCTGGAAGTTTTCATATTGGTTAACATAACTAAAACTTGAGAAATAATTACTTTGCGCCCGTAAAAACTTAAAAATGTGTTCAGTGTTCATTATTTCCCACTGTGCGAGCTGTTTTTTTTTTTCTTTATCACTTCAAAACAGTTTTTCAATATTTTCAGAATTAAAGATTAATGAAAGAAAGAGTGCTTTGCTTTTGTTTTAAAAGTATCTAGAATTTGTTTTAATTTTTTTTTTAATTTACAAAAAATAAAAAAATGGGTTTGTAGGGAGAAAGACAAAAATATTTTCATTTAAAAATTTTTTATCTTAATTCTTAAATAAATGATTTCCAGTCACAAAAAAGTAACATTTTTTAAAAATAAAACTTGTGTTTATTAAAAAATATTAAAAATAAATAATAGAAATTAAATGAGTTATTTTATTTAGATACAATTTAAAATATTATCTAATTTTCACTACTTTCTTGTCAACAAATTAGGATTTTTCTCCTTTTTATTTATATCTTTTTAGTTTTTTCTGACTTTTGGTTCTAGTCAAGTACTGTGGTCCATGCTGAAATGACGTCATGGAAACCTGCAAAAAATACACAACCTCGCAATCGGGCAAATTCTGTCTCCCTTTTTTCACCCATTTTGTGCCTAGCATTTATTTTTTTATCCCATCGTATTTTTTACTTACTTTTATATAAAAACAAAACTGGAAAGGAATTGCTTGTTTCAGTATTTGTTACAAACAGAAACGATTTACACACTTATTTTTTTTTTCCATTATTGCAACAATTTTACATTCTTTATTTTTGTTTTCTATGCAATAGCATAGACACAATTAGTTAAAAAACATGTAATTAAAACAAGTTTAAATCTTTTTGTTTATAAAATAACGTCTACATTGCTGTCAGAACATCATAGTTGGTTGATTTCTTCAACATTCTGCAAAAGCTGATTTTTGCCTACTTTGCCAAAAAAAAAAAAAGGTTTCAATGACATCAAATTAATAATGGAATGGCTCCAGTTTCAAATAGAAAACTTGTTTCATTCTATGTAGGTGAAAAACACTATTCAAACGAAAATTTCTCTAACTGAAAAGCAAAACTTTTAGTTAAATGAAACAGAAAAATTTAAAAAACTAGTGGTTGTAAAAATGAAGATTATTAATGTCAGACATGTGTTTGAGATATTTTGTTAAACAGAAGAATTAAACATTTAAAAAAAAAACTAGTCTCTCTCTCTCTCTCTCTCTCTCTCTCTCTCTCTCTCAAAAAAAGGAAAGATAGCACTTCTTTTCAATTGAACAAATGATTACTTTTTTAAACGTTTGATAAGTAATGAATTTTGGTTAAAATGAGAAACGTTCAGTCAGTAAGAAGACGCTTTTTTAAAATTTTACATTAATTTTTTTTTCTTGTTTAGTTTGCGCTGTTTTATTTGAATATTACGTAGGATATATTTCTTTACATTTTTGAGAAAAGTTGATTTGCCGATACTCAAGTTGGCATATGAATTGATTTTGTACGCGTTTACGCAAATATGGCTGTGAAAGAAAGAGTATTTGTATTCTAATTTCGTGCAACTCTTGTGATAAAAAAAAATTTTTTAGTTAGAAATATTGATTTTATTCCAAATGGATGATTTGTCATTCCTAATCGTTTTTTTTTTTTTTTTTTTGGTTTTTAAAACTTGTTTCTGTTTTTATCCCAGTTGAATTTTTGCATCTGTTTCACAGCCATGTTTGCGTAAAAAGTGGGTCTAGTTGTTTTTTACATTTCAATTCACGCGTTAGAACATCGGTTGTCTTAAACCTGGACACAGTTATGGTTACTTTACTTACTATGAAATTTATTCTTTAAAAAAAACTCCTACTTCGGAACCATTCCACTTGATCCCACGTTAAACTTCATTTTCATCAAAAATTAAGATTCCGAAAGAAGCGAATGTTATTCGAACAAAAATAATCTACATAAAAAATGCATTTTTTAAACAAAAACTTGGTATAACCGATTCTTAGCAAAATACATTTATTTGTAAACAACACAGTCTGTCAAAGAATAAGATGGTAGTCTAAGTAGTTGGTGCGAGTCTGACAAAATTTACATACTGGCACCTGCGTTTGTTCTATAAAAAAAAAATAAAAAGTAACTTCAGAAATGCATACAAAAAACTTGGAAAATAGACAACATTCCTTTTTCTCAGTTAACACTAAAAGTGTGACAGGCGAAACAAAATCTGCCAATATTTAACTTTCAGAATTCAATAAACTTAGTTTTCAGTTTATGCAGACTATTTTTATCACGATTCGTCAGTCGTGCCTTTCAGACAGAAACTTTTCGATGCTTATTCATTTATATTTTATTAAAAGATTACTTAAAGAAAAATTTGGAAGCTGTTTTTTAGTCAGCCGGAACAACCGTCCACAGGTATTTTTAAAATCTTCGAGCAGCTCTAGGCTTAACTTTTGTTGAGATTGAGAGTGAACAATTTTATTTTATAAGTAAAAAAAAAAAAAAGAGACAAAAATTGAACAATTTTGATAAAATTATTGAAGTGTGTAGTAGTTGTATCTTATCTAACATGTTACCCTTTACTTTTGATAATTTCACTCACTCACTCAAAACTATGTAAAACATTTCAATAGCACACAATGACGACATCTTTTAAAACAATTCTGAAATAAGCGAAACGCAAAAACTGGAGCACATGGATCAAAAAGGGAGGTAATAAGAAGGAATAATTGACGTTCTTTCCATGAATTGCATAACGCAAGCACCTTAATAATAAACAAAATCAATTTTAAATCGTTCATCTGCAATGTCCTCAGATTGACAACCAAACACTCTAAAATGTTCATATTGGAGCTTCAGGCGTGATTGTCAAGTAATACAGAATGTTGTTTCCAAATTTCTGGTGAAGTGAATTGCATTATGGTACACTATTTTCTCACAGACTGACCCTATTATACTGTGTAGTTACAAAATCAAAAAGAAACAACACACATGTGAAATTAAAAATATAAAATGGCGACAATTTACCCATCGCACCCTGTAATTGCTTCAGTCAATATATCGGCCTTCCTCATTGAAAACTTTAGATGAATCCTTGTCATTATTTGGATTACTGTTTTTATCTTTTCAGTCATTTTCAGTGTATAACATAGCTAGTAGCCCACCACCACCATCACCAAAATAGTCCTAGATCTGTGTTTCAAAGATTCTTGAAGGTGATAGATAGTTATGGGTGAAACTACAAAACTTTGACTGAGTAGATCAATGCATATCCTAATTTCTTCAGTATGTGTGTGAGATTGTCAATATGGTTTTCAGCTGTAGGGGAGGATTCACTGTGACAGTTTTTGCTTTATTATACTTAGGCATCTAAATTGCATTGAATTCTGCATTGGCTTTCTTTATGTAGTCTTTGTCACGTACACAATCTTTTACACCTCCTTTGCACCCTACAGTGATTTTAATTTACTAGTAAATTTTTTCACAAAAAGTATACTCAATTTTTTTAATTTAAAATTCTGTATATTGTGTCTCAATTATTTTTTTCATTATTATTTCAGGTATCCCTCATGAGCTGAAAAAAGTTCTTCCATCTTGTGATTATAAACTGAATCTTGTGGAAGGTGATTTTGCATATGAGAACAAAGAAATATGAAGGAATGGTTGTAAACATTCAAATAACAAATTACATGTTAATCTTTGCACCAGAAAATGTCCTTTAGAGAAAAAAAACTTCAATGATATTCCAATTTTAAAACAGGAAATTAACTAAAAATTAAAGAAACACTATAAATTCTGGATTTGATTCTAACATATTTCCTAATGGTAAATTCTGCCTTTAAACCTTTTATAAATTATTTTCTCTTTCATCCTCACTTGTTTCAATGAATATCAGTTTGTATATTCATGAGATGTTGAAACCTGTACTGAAAATAAATCCGCTGTAAGATTTGCTTTCACTTCTGTGCCATTTTCTTTGTGGATAAAAGATTTACAAGTTTAACTGCACTGACTAGTGTGTCCAAATATCGGAAAGACTTTTAAAAAGTTATTTTTATTGCAACTATTTGTACAAAGCAACTAAAGAAAATGTGTATTATTAAAAACACTCATATAAGAAAGTAACTAAAATGTAAGCTGAACAATGACTCTGAATTTATGGAAAGTATTTTGATAAAATGTACTATACATATTTTGTTATACTAATTACTGAATGTATTTGGTCATTCTTTATAATGCCTTAATTGTGGCAAATGTAATTGCTCAACAAATGAAGATATTTGAGATTTATTTTTTACTTCTTGGACATAAAATAATGAAAAAAAAATGAAAGGATAATATATGCATTTAATGAAAGCTTACTATAGGGTCTGGTGACAATCCCAAAAGCTGAAAACCTGTTTGATAAAAATGGTCACTCTATAAAAGCATGAAATATTTAATGCAGTTGATGATTATGAATGATAATTTCTCAGTTGATGAGAAGATTAGAAATCATGTTTAAAACCTGGAAATGTATTTGTTTGTT
This sequence comes from Acanthosepion esculentum, assembly GCA_964036315.1. Lineage (NCBI taxonomy): Eukaryota > Metazoa > Mollusca > Cephalopoda > Sepiida > Sepiidae > Acanthosepion > Acanthosepion esculentum. The sequence continues at coordinate 37,815,845 of OZ038501.1, forward strand.
CTGCCAATTGAAGTTCTCCTTTCCAAACACAGGAAAGCTTCATAAATGATGTCCTTTAAGCAGCAGGAAAAATGTCAACTTCATAACTGGAAGTTCAGCTGTTGGGGAGAAACTCTTTTGCTAGCAAAATGGAGCAAGATTCTGACATTGTTACTGCTATACCAGTGCTACAAAAGCAGCTGGAAGCAATAGAAAAAGATGGGAAGAAATCCAGGCATCTGCTAGCAAACAAGGAACAGTCCAAAACAAACTCTTGTGTTCTTGGAAAATATGTCTGTGAATATTGTGACAGAAGATTCAATGAATACAGTAATTTAATTAAACATCGAAGGATTCATACTGGGTTGAAGCCTTACAAATGTGAGTTGTGTGGTAAGGCTTTCACTCAGTCTTCAAATTTGAATGTTCATAGAAAACGCTGCAAAGGATCTTCTGTAAAGCAGACACAATTCACCACTGCTAATCAAGTAAGAAAAGGCAGAAACTTGAACTGTAAGAAAAAGTTAATTACAAAAGGTTTTCAGAGAAATCAAAATACAGTGTCTCTGAATGTCAAAAAGGCTAAGGATGAATTGATTTCTATTCCAGCAAAAAAACTGGCTCTCAATAAATGTATTTCTCCAAAAGTTGTGGAACATATTAAAATTTCCAATTTTAGCATCCGTGGGCAATTGCAATTTGAAAAACGTAGGTGGCATGAAAATTCTTCAATTACAAAGTCAGAAAATGACTCTTCAAAAGTGTCTTTAAATTGTACAAATCTTAAGGTTTTCAGTTCACGGAAAGTCTCTGTGGCATCTGTGACTGCGACTTCACTTTCCCAACATTCAAATGAAAATGAGATTAATAATAAAAGTATACAAGAAATTGGGTTGAATGTAAGTAATTTCCGGGATAAACAACCTACACATACTTGCGAATTCTGCAACAGAAGATTTAATGAGTCAAGCAATTTAATAAAACATCGTAGAATCCACACAGGTCAACGACCATATAAGTGCACTTTCTGTGGAAAAGATTTCACTCAATCCTCAAACCTTAATGTTCACAAAAGAATTTGTAAAGGACAGTATTTTTCCAGGACATCTTCATGTTTAGATTCTTCGGTAAAATCTGCCAGATTTTCAAACCCCAAATCCCAAAATGAATTAACAAAACTACCAAAAGCCACAAGATATTTGTCTTCAAGAACTGGTGCCTTTGAAAATTCTTCTCAGCTCTCATGCCAAGATAGTTTGTCTACCTCCACTTGGGCTAATGCCATGCCATCTATGGATATGTTTAACACTTCATCCATAAATGGCTCAATGTCACAATTATATAACATTGCTTCTTTTTCTCCAAATGAGAACCAAGTCTTTCCTCATAAATATATTCCATTTTCTTCTGCTCAGATAAAAAATATTTGTAGTGAATATGCTGAGAATAATCTTGATGAGGGGTCTTCAGATGGAAACCCTATCTTAATAGATCCTTTCCAAACTAAATCAGATGTAAGTCAAAATTCAAAGAATGGAATACAGCCAGAAGAAAATGATCCTAATTCTGGATCTGTTAATCAATTTCAGTGTCCACATTGTAATGAGGCCTTCCAGAATTCTAGTTTGCTCCAAAAACACATTCAACTACACACTGGCAAATCCTGTTTTGGTACATACAATGAATCTGCCAACCAAACAAAACAACAAATGATTCATGCAAACAACAAATCTTACATATGTGAGTTTTGCCAGAAAATCTTCACACGATCTTCTACTCTTAATATCCATATGCAAACTTGTGTAAAGAAATTTGGTCATGACACAAACACCTCTTTTGTTAGCAATGAAGGAAATAACTATATCCAAGAATTGACTTTTAACTCTCAGAACCCTGAAGATTTTGATTGTCAGACAGTGAATACAGCAAGAACAAGTTCATTTGATAAAAATTCTCCCACAATCAATAATGTGAGCCATATTGATTATATTGTTATTGAGGATGAATCAGAGGAAGATGATAATTCTGACATTAGAGAGAATATTCAACAAAGGGTTGAGAAAGATAGCATCTCTTCATACAGTGTATGTAAAACAGATGATCTGAAACCAGCTTTTATAAAAGATGAACCTGACAGTTTTCCAGTTTCTGAACCAGTTTCCAGCCAATTAATACAATCGGAAGTTGATACAAAAAGTGTTCTTCCAGAGATAGAACCATTTCCATCTGTTTTAGAAGTCAAACAAGAGCCAATTCAAAGTGATGATCCTATATACATTAATGTTTTGAATGTGAAGCAAGAAATTCCTGATGAAGAGTACAGTTGGAATCAAGTTTGTTACCAGCCATCAGTACCTGGTTCAAGATTAAAGAATGGTATTTATGACTCTGAAACAGCTCCAATTCTTGAGTCTGGGTTTAGTTCAGGAGAACTGGAAACAAATGATCATGGCTCTGTCAGAGAAAATGAAAACTTATTCTCAGAAAATTATGAGTCAAATTGTAAACTAGATTCACAAAACACAAGTCCTTTAAACATATTTAAAAATGCTCCCAATGAAAAGCATTTAAGTCCACAATCTTCAGTCAAAAAACCTTTTCCTAAGCTTCAATGTCCCTTGCCTTCTTGTAATGGTAGAACTTTTAAGTCAGCTTCAGCATTCCAGGTCCATATTCGAGTGCACAATGGACAAAAACCCTATGTTTGTGAGATTTGCAAGAAAAATTTTAATGAGCGCAGCAATTACACAAAACATCTTCGAATACATTCGGGTTATAAACCTTACAAATGTACACAGTGTGGTCGAGCTTTTACTCAATCATCGAATCTGAATGTGCACAAAAGAAAATGCAGAGGTTTAGGGACCTTCAGAACTACTTGTAGCTCAATTTCAGTAGGTCTATTAAAACCAAAGACCTCAAAAGCAAATGGGCTTAATTCTGGACTTTCTGAATATAACCTGACATTAGCAAATGCTAGCAGAAATAATGCAAACTCAACCCAACATCCGGGGGCCAATATCCAGAACAATGTTAAATTCATGCATAGTTCAAATTGTGAAAATATAACTCGCTACACTTGCGAACTTTGTGGCCAGCATTTTACCGAATCAAATGACTTGATAAAGCATAAAATTATTCATGATATTCCAAAGCCTTATAAGTGTAGTTTTTGTCATAAAGCCTTTACGCAATTGACTAATTACAATCTACACAGGGCTACCTGTAGACGGAAGTGTAATTTGATCAAAATTCATGATTCTTCTGTCATGACAAACTCAGAAATTAAAGACACAGAAAATTCACCAGAAAATCCAAATGCTTTATTGCCATCAAATTCTGATTTTTCTATAATGCCAGATATAAGTGCAACATCAGTAGAATCGGATTCTTACCCAAACAATTCTTCCATCTATTTTTCTAAAAGAAATGAATTATCTTTAACACCAACAGAAAATGTTCAACAGGGGCAGAATAAAGAACCAATGGTTGTGGAAAGCTTTTCTCCATCATTAAGTGTATTTGATAATGATACAAGAAGGAAAGTAATTCTGGATCAGTCAGATGAGAATTCAAGTAAAGCATTTAAATCAACTTCTGCAGAGGTAGAAAAGCCAAGTCAACCAGTATTTCTTGAAAAAAACAAATGCAGAGATATTGAAGTGACAAACAGTTCCCTTCCTTGTGATGTCCAACCTGAAAGAAGAAACTCTTCCCTAACAGATACTTCTAACCAAATCAACACAAATCTTTCTTTGATTAAAAAGGAGAAATCAAAAACTGTTCAAACTAAAATCACATCAAAGTCAAATGCCAATCCAGAAAATGTTTTCCAATGTAAATTACACTATTGTCGCAAGATTTTTCATTTTGCATCCGAATTGAAGGAACATGTGAAACAGCACAGAAAACGCGGTGTCCATGTGTGTAAATTTTGCAATAAGCAATTTAATGAATCCAGCAATTTGATAAAACATAAACGTATACACACAGGCTCCAAGCCATATAAATGTGAATTCTGCAACAAGTTTTTCAGTCAATCCTCAAATCGAAATGTCCATCGGAAATCTTGTTGGAAATCAGTTATATGCAACCCAGCAGTCAATCTAGATCTCCAATGTGACATTTGTCTACAGCAGTTCACACAAATCTCTGACCTTTATGCCCACAAGAACTCTTGCAAGATGAAGGGTAGAGAAAAAAGCAGAAATACAATACAAAAAAAATCAAAATTTAATTCTAATTTCACTGGGAAGTTTTGCAAGACCTCAAAATCATTAGTAAACATAAGAGAACAATCTATCCATTTCAAAAAGCTGAATTCACTGGCACATCTTTCTCAAGGAAGTTCTACAAACACTTTTAAATCGTTTCCAGCACAGAAGCATGCCTTAAATGGGCATTATATGTTTCAGTGTCCTTATAGTCAGTGTGGAAAAATTTTCAAGATGGCTTCAGTCTTGAGGAGACATATTAAGGATCATAGTGAGAAGCAGCAATATCAGTGTGAATTTTGTTGCAAAAAATTTAATACATCAAGTAACTTGTCCAAACATTGCAGAATTCATACTGGCCACAAGCCATATAGTTGTTGCCTGTGTGGTAAACTTTTCACTCAGTCTTCTAATTTAAATGTCCATCGTAAGACTTGTAACAGTTCTACTCTGAGTAGCAGCTTGAACTATACTTCTTTGGAGAAAGATCTTGCTGGTTTAGATGCACAAAATCAACACGGGTCAACTGAAAAATCTCATTCAGCTTCCAGTCTGCACATTACAGGAATTGTAGAAAACTCCTACAATATTTCCAATGACGAACAACTGCTGCCAATAGAAACACATAATCAGGTTATAAACATTGATGATGAGACTGATGACGACAATGAGCTTAATACTATTCCACCTGCTGAAAAGGTTTTAAGTTCAACAATCTCTTTATCACAGGTGGAATCTGATATTGGTGCTAAGTCTTGTAAAATTTCATCTGTTCCCTCTCCAGAAAACACTTTAAGGATTGAGCCTACTCGTCTCAGTGTCCACTCAAAGGCTAGCCAATTGATGGATGCAGATGTAATTATGATTGAACAGTCACAAGAACAAAATTTTCAGGTTGGTGATACAAGTCAAAAAGAACTGGAAGTTAAAAGTAAACCTAATAAAACTTTAAAGCGTCATCTTGGAGACGATTCAAGTAACACATTAGTAGATTCTGTCACAGTTAAGAACAATTCCATGTCTTTATTTGAGGCAACTTCACAGATTGATTCTGGTGCTAATTCAAATAATGCTTATTACAATTCCTCTTGCAGCAGTAATCAAGAAATCAAGAATACTTGTAATACATCCTTAAAATCGGTGATCACTCTTCCTATCTATAAAAATAACAACTTGAAACCACCCATCAAAATGTCTTTGAACAATGTTGGAAATAGTGTCACTTCAGAAAAATTTGTTCTTAACGTTTCAAAATCACGCAGTGTATTCTCTTGTAAAGTAAGATCCTGTCGGAAAGTTTTTAAGTCTGAACAAGAATTAAGAACTCATCAATGCAAACGGCGCACATATCCATGTGAATATTGCCATAAGCGATTCAATGAATCGAGCAATTTGATCAAGCATCGCCGTATCCACACTGGCCACAAGCCTTACAAATGCAAGTTTTGTGGCAAGACTTTTACACAGTCATCCAATTTAAATGTACATCGTAAAATTTGTGCCAAAAAGCACAGCTTTGTGGAATATAGGTTTAGCCAGCATTTAACTCATGACAGAAATAGAGAAAAGTCAGACCATGTGAATGATGATTATCTTGAGATCAATCTTAGTGAAGACAGCATTTCATCAGTTAACAAGAGTGAAATAGCAGAAGCAAGTACTTGTGATGTTGGTGACTTTTTTGACCAGATTGAAGGAACATTATCAAATTGTGAGAGTCATTCTCCAAATATACCTTCTGTCAGTTCATTGGTAATTGAAAACAGCATGACAATAACCAAACTGGAGGACAGTGTGTCTGTAAAGACAAAAGTCCATCAAGATTCTAATATCATTGTTGAAAATTCTTTGACAGGTGAAGTAAAACTTCAGATATCTGAAAAAGAGTTGAATGCCTTTGAAAGCAAAGAAACATTACCTAATATGACAAGAATGGCTGAAAATGTATTGGAATTGGAAAATTCACAGGATGTGGCACAGATAGGATATTCTCCAAACCAAATTCCTATCATCTTAAAAAAAGAAGTTGATGATGGGATGGATTCCAATATCATAATATCCCAATGTAATACAGAACCTTTAGAGACCTTGATGATGGATGACATTTATAATTCTAGCCAGTCTGTAAGGGCTCTCACACCACAGCTTGATCTTGTACCAAACTCAACGGCTCAGCTTATGCACAAATCAAGCAGTTATGCAAGGACCATGAAAACTGGTGTGCAATTAAAAAAGTACACTTTAACACACCTGAAAAGGCGCACATATGCCTGTGAATACTGCAAAAGGAGGTTCAATGAGTCTAGTAACTTGATCAAGCACCGAAGAATTCACACAGGACTTCGTCCTTATAAATGCCAGTTCTGTGGGAGAACCTTTACCCAGTCATCAAATCGGAATGTACACAAAAAGATTTGTGCACGAAAAAACCAGCTTTCAGCTTCTGTTGTGCAAGGCCATCTTTCCTTATCTGACAACAGCCTGTCTGGTCCTAAGACAAACAGGGCTACAAAATGTCAAAAGACAGACATTTTGCAAGCTCATGACAGTGATAATTATTGCAATTCTGACTTATCATTGAACCTTGATCATAAGACAATAAATACTGTAACAACTAGCTGTTATGCATCAATGCCGTCACAGGATGCTAGAAATGATAATATTGAATCTGGCTCTCCTGTTAACGACACAGAACCAATTTGTTCCATTTCTTCTGTAACAAGTCTCCGGGAGAATCCAGGCAGTCACTTGCAATTCCTTGAAAAGAAACCTGAGTGCTTTGACACAAATTTAGTACAAGATGCAAATCCTGCAATACAGTGTTCTAGATCAGGAAATTCAGAATCCCACACTTCTTCCTCTACAGATACAAATAGCCAACAATTGCCCTTTGTTGGGGGTGTCAACAGTTTCAATACAGATTTGTCTGAAGGTTCAACTTCAATATCTCATTTCCTAAATTATGATAACCCTTTCAGTTCCAATACTGAAGCAGCACCTTCCAACCCAAGCCATAATTTTGAACAAGCATTCTTAATGTGTCAAAATCAAAAACAATTCTCTAGAAAGTACTTTCAATGTCTATTTTGCCCAAGACTCTGTAAAAACTCTGCTGATTTTCAAAGACATATGAGAGTGCATACTGGCTACAAACCATACAAATGTAAAATATGTAGCAAGCTCTTTACAGACTACAGCAATCTTTCCAAGCACCGTAGGGTTCACACTGGCTTTAAGCCATACAAATGTAATCTTTGTTTTAAGGCATTTTCTCAATCTTCAAATCTCAATGTCCATAAGAAACATTGTAAAGGCATTCAGCACAACTATTTGACCAGTTCTATGAATTTGTCACTTCAATCAAAAGAGGTAACCAGTTCAGCTAACCAAATAAAACTAAATAGTCAGTCTTCACAAGTGGTTCCCACCTATGATCTTCTGAGGCTAAAAAATTCTATTGTTTCCACTCAGAGTGACCACTCATCCACTTCCAGATTTATAACTGAATCAAAACTTTCTGAAGTGAAGCCCCAATCTGGACATTTAATCAGTAAACAGACGTCCGTAAGTTCTAAATCTGCTGCACAGCGAATATCACTGAAGTATCTAAACAAAATGACTTCTCGCTGGAATAAAACTTTTTCTAAGGACTCTGATGCCTCTGAATGTAAAAGGTTCTTAAATCCCGATGTACTCACTTCAGAAAAATCTACCACTGCAATTCCTGATGCAATGACTTTTAGCTCAACATTAAATAACATTGCTACTCCTTTAAGTAAAAATGGTTCCTCATTACAGATGAAAAATATTGGTTTGCTTAATAAAGGACATAATGTTAAAGTTCAATCCAACTCTATAATTGAGAAAACCAATATATACTCTTGCAGTCTTCGCAACACGAAATCAAACAAACAAACACAGCAGAAAAAACATGTTGGTCTCCGTGTCAGACAAAAGCATTACTACTGTGAATATTGCAATCGAAAGTTTAATGAAGCCAGCAATCTTACAAAGCATCGTAGAATCCACACAGGCCACAAGCCATACAAATGCCAATTCTGCAGCAAGAGATTCACACAATCATCAAATCTTAATGTTCATAAAAAGATTTGTAAGTCTATTTCTCAAAACCCTGAAAATCCCAAGGACATAACACAAGATCTTGAGGATAAAAATAAGGATGAGTCTGAAAATGTTTCTGTTTTTCAAACTGGTTCAGAGAGTCAGATTTCAGAAAAGTCATCCAAAGATAAAAACTTATTTATAAGTAGTTGTTCAACTGACATGAAACTGTTAGTTCAGCATCAAAAGTCTCAAGATTCAATGCAACCCAAAAGAAGTTTTGAAAATGAAGATGGTCAAAACAATTCAGTTAATTTGCCAGCAAAAATATCTGGCTTAACAAATATAGCCGAAGTTTCAAAAGACTGTCGAGAACTAAGTAGTCAGAAAACTGACCAAGTTTTACTTGAGCACAAGGAAAAAAACTCTGAACACTCCAATCAATCACATCCCAAGTCTTCTGTATATAATGAAGGCTCGTCCCAAAATTCTATTTCCAGCCTATCTAATGAAGATATTTTTATTTCATCTCCAAAACATCAAAAATGTGATCTTCTGCAAGAAAACAGCATACAAAATAAGCAATTAGATGATCTTAGCTGCAGTAATGTAATGGAAAATGAGTCTGATTTATCAGCAAGAAATTTATCTTCTCTTAAGAAGACAACGTTTATCTATGAATCAGATGTGAAAAATGATCAAAACAGTTTGACAAAAGTTGGAATCAACAACCATTCTGTTGATCAGAAGTCAGAAATCTCTGAGGAAAGTTCACTTTGTACTTCCTCCTCTGATCAAAACAGGATCAATAACAATGGTTTAAGTGTTGAAATTACAGCTCATTCTGTTTCAGGTAACGATGCAGAGTCTGCTGTAGTTAGACAACCTCCACTAATGATACTTTCTTCACAAAGTTACAATATAGAAAAAAGTGATAATGATCCAGGAACTACTCAGCTGAATATCAAACAATCTTTAACAAATTATAATGAAAACTTAAACAAATCTATTAGTAATGACCTGCCTGAGTTGTCAGTTCTTTCTCAGGGCAAAAACTGTGACCATTCAAATCTACATCAGTCTGCTGTGCTAAATTCAGGGCTTTCTGATAGCCAGTCTGAAAACAAGGCTCAAGTGCATTCAAATTATGAATCAAAATTTAGCAGTGAGTCAGCTCTGAAACATGAGGATGTTTTCAGTTGTACAGGTACTGACATTGAGTTAGTTCAGTTGCAGTCACAGCAACCAGATATGTTAAAAAGCATTCAGTCTGCAATTAATGGCATTTTGCAGACTGAAGGGATCTCTTCTTCAGGTGATCAAGCCAATCAATCTTTGTTACAAAATGCAGCTACTGATTGGTTCAAAATTGAGTCTGGTTATCACAAAACTGAATCTGCTGATTTAAATGACATTGCTCCATCAAATAAAAATGCAGATTCAAGTCTTATGGTCAGAAGCGTTGATCAAATTAATAATCTTGATGATAGTGATGATGTTATTATTATGGACACTTCAGCAGATTTTCAGTCTGTGAAAACAAAGTTCAACTTTGTAGAAGAGGTACAGCATTCAAATAAAAGTTATCTGGCAGTTTCTCAGAATACCCCTGTATCTAATTTTAACAATACAATAGAGATTCAATCACTGGCTAAAAGTGAGTCTGTAAATCAACTGCAAAGTCCAAGTAACACCAAAAACATAACAGATGCTTCATTGATAGACAGATTGAAAACAACAGGTTTTTTAAAATCTGATTCTGAAAAGATCATTTCTGATTATCAGTCTGATGTGCCTTCTGCTAGGGCATATAATATTTCTGATCAGCCTGTAATGCATAATGACCAAGCTCTTCTTTTGCAGGTCAGTTATCCTCAACAGCAGTTCAATTCCAACAGATTTGTTCATGATGACGATGTGGCTATCATTGATGTAAAGTCAACTTTACCAGTTAAAGTTCAAAACAATTCCAGCATTACCTTATCCAGTTTAAATTATAACCCAACATATTTTAGTAATAGCAGTAATGTATCTCCAGCTGCTTGCAAACGTGACATGGATGCTTTTTCAGACACCATTACAAAACAAACTGACAGCCGGTTGGATCATATTCAAGAAAGTTTTGATTATCTTGTGCCTAATATTACTGACCAGTTGCTTGGTAATAGCGATAACAAAGTAGTTGAGACATCTTGCCAGTCTAAACAGCAAAGTATATCAACCAGCCCAAGTTGTGTGCATGTGTGTGAGTTCTGTCAAGAAAGATTTCTAACACCCAATTTATTGGTCAGGCATTATTGTCCAAACACTGGTGATAAACCTTACCTCTGTCCTGATTGTGGAAAAGCATTTACACAATATGCTTCTGTGATATCTCACAAAAGTACCTGTCTTAAACTTTCAGTTAAAATTGCTGACTTTCCAACTTTAACTAATATTAATGTAAATAAAGATGATGGACAAGTAGGCAATACTGAAAAAGATATACAGGCACCTACAATTGATCTAATCCACTGGAGTGGAGAGTATAATTTTAACTCTGATACTCATACAAAAATGTTGGTCCCTGTTAACCAAAATGATATCAGTATAATACAGAACAGTGAGCCATTGTCAACAGCTAATAGAAAGAGAATTGAAGAAAGCTATGAAGCAAAAAATAACACTCGGACATCAAAATTTGTAAATAATAATAATAATAATAATCAGTTATCAGAATTTCCATCACAAAATACTGAAATTTCATTAAATGACTATGACTGTATTCCTGGAGATCATTACAATGATTTCAACTCTCCCATTTCTAACAGTCAGAATGCACTGGGAAACAAAAGTCATTTCTTGGGTAACTCGTATACTAATAATGATAATTCAGTTGTTGATATATCCAATATTCTGTCATCGGCTGAATCTTTGCCTTCAAATAACATTGATTCTTCTTTTACATCATCAACACCTGTTGCTCTTGACAAACTGTCTGCTACTAGACTGCCCCCTGACAATCCTAATCTACAACTGCATTCAAATAAACCCTCATTATTTTCTAGTGATGATTTCTCATATGGACATGTCAATAACTATCGGCCACACAATGGAATCTCTAATAACTTAGACCCCAATGTGCTCTTAAAAGACCTTGCAGCAGACCTGAGCTCAAACCAGGCCAATAAATATTCACTCACAACTCCTTCATCTTCTTTCTCTTCTTCTGTTCATTCTAATACATCCATTTCAGCTTCATTGTCCTCCTCTGCATCGTCCTCGTCCACTTCTTTTATTAATGTTTTGGATTCTGCTGTCACCATAGTGTGTCAATATTGTGATAAAATTTTGAGTCTTAATGAACCTACTGACCACACGTGTAGTGGCACAACTCAAGCCAACCGCTACGCATGCAGCTTTTGTGAGAAAACCTTGTGTGATGCAAGCAGCTTGAGTAAACACTTAAGGATTCACACTGGACAAAAACCATACAGCTGTGAATTCTGTGGGAAAGCTTTCACACAGTCCTCCAATCTGAATGTTCACAAAAGAATTTGTAAAGACAAAGCTAATACTCTGCAGCCTACCTAGGTGGCGCTGCCTGGTGTATAATAGATTTACACTTATTTCTTATGTATTTTTCTGATTTTGGGATTTATTAAATATTGTAAAAAGAAAGAGACAAAATGTTGTATTGTTGTCTTTTACCTGTAAAGCCTGTTAAATGTTCTGGTAATGCTTTCTTGTACCTAAACTCATATTGTGAATAAACTTTTTTTGTTCTCTTTTTTTAAATAAAAATCAATAATCTTTTAAATATTAAGTGAAGCAGAAATTATTGTGTTACACTTTCATTTTCAATAGCTTCATAAATAGATAATGCAATGATGTTATTTAATAAGAGATTGAAATTTCTGTTTGTCTTTCATGAAATGAGCTCCTTACTAAACATTCCTTCTTTTATTTAATTTTTGAAAATCAAATTTGCATTGTGCTTTATTTTTCTGTTGACTGATTTATATTCTTTAATTTTTATTCTTTGCTAGTTTGGTACCTGTCACTTCACTGATAACAAGATGATGAAATTACAAATCTAAAGTGTTTATCCATTTAAAATACTACATTTATTAGAAAATATATTCAGAAAAATTTATACAAAAATGAATTTAAAGAGCTACACATTTTGGCTTTTATTCTTTTCCATGGATTGTTGCTTGACAGAAAGGAAAATTAGCCCATGTGTCAGATGTCTATTTCAATTTCATTCAAACCTGCAAGTATGTACCTATGTATGTGCACATGTATCTTAATTCAATGACTGACCTAAAAATATTTCTGCAAAATTTAAAAAAAATAATTCTGTTTCTTACTGAATAATTTTCAAAACATCCAATAAAGTTTTATAATTATCTGATTATTTTTTTTTCAACTTTGATTTTATTGTTCAGCCTAGGATAGATGTTGTCTAGACTGAGTGGGAGTGGAATGTATTTTTCAAATGTTTCATTTCAAACTTGGTCAAATTGTGATACAAGTACATGTAAGTCATGTGCAATACAGATGTATGCATATACATTATATACATGCATGCAAAGTCACACACAAGATGTGTGATGGACAGAGAATCGGCTTTTTATTTGTTATGTAGATTTTGCTTACTATCAACTCCGAAGACTGATTCATTTTTGAAAAAGCAATCTTGTGATATTAGATCAGGTTAAAATTAATTGTATGTTTTTTATTATAACAATGATAAAGTGTCAAATGAAATGACAGTTCAATTGACAGTGGAACGGTTATTTAAAAATACAAAAATGAAACCTTTACATTAGTTTAAATATTAAAACAGTAATTAACTCAAGCTGAATTCAAACAACCATCTTAAAAAAAAGGGGTTTTGTGAAATTTAAAATGGGTTTTCCATTGTTAATAAGTGTACCCAAGTTTACCAACTATAGATTTCAAGATAAAAATTTTGTTAGGCTGTACTTTTTTCAAGATTTCATAAAATGTATTTCTAAAAATAACTATAATTTATGCTAAAAAAATAGTTAATACATGAAATATCAAACTGATATCTCTAAAATCTAAAATAAAATAGGAGCAGCAGCTCTGGATGGACAGTTTCACAAACAGATTAAACTACAAAATCAAGTTTCCATGTTTACAGCCAAGATGGCACTTGAACTCATTAAAAACTCAAAAAACAGAAATTCATCATATTCATAGACTCTGTCAAGTTTTGTTGCTCTGAAAGAAGCAAAGTCTAAATATCTATTTATCTTAGACTTACTAGAAACCTATACTGAAATTATTAAATCACAAGAATCAGTCATCCTAGCCTTGATTCCAAGTGATGTTGTTATACTAGGCAATGAAATAGCGTACAAACTAGCTAAAGACATCCTCAATATGACAACAACCAACAAAGATACCCCATACAAACTTCAGAAACAAAATAAAAGAACATATCAAAAGAAAATGGCAAGCAATAGAATTCAAAAGCTAACAAACTATATGATATTCAACCAACTATAGGAGAATGGCTCCTAGTTTAAAAAAAAAATAGGAAATAGTTTTATCCAGACTGAAGAAGACATACAAGTATCACATCTAAAAAATGAAATTCCCTCATCATGCAACAGATGTCAAGTACCTCTCACAGTTGAACATAAATTGATAAGTTGCCATTGTCTCAGTCAAACCTGCACAAAATATTATCAAGCAAACAGTACAAAAGAATTCTTTCAAAACACTAAACAAAGCAATATCCTTAAGTTCTTAAAGGAAATTAAACTTTATACCAAAATATAAAACCATAAAAACTCTCAACAAAACTATAAAAACATCTTTAATATATTTTGAAAACCGAAATTTAAGGAAAAAAATAACCTTCAGACTTCATAAATATCCCCACTAAAAATGATGTAAAGTTGAATAATCAACTTGTATCAGAAACTGAATACAAAATAACTTATATTAGAAACCAACATATCTAAAAACTGATTAAAAAGAAAAAAACCTTTCACCAACTAACCTGTATCCAAAACTATCCCTGATCCGCATATTATGTCAACTTATACCCAAAACAACCGCAATTCAAAACCTTTATCAGGCATTAAATAACCCTGTAGTAGTTGATGGGCTTTTAAGCACAAACCAAACCAAACCAATCAATAGTATTTTCAGCATCTTTCTGTAAAACTACATCTCTGTTGCTTCAAGTCTCTTCTTCAACTGTGAGGAAATTGTCCAGCATTCACTGCCATATAGGAGGACTGACATTACATACAGGTCACTATTCTTTCCTTTTTTTTCTAACAAACTTTTCCTGTTTCTTAAAACATTGTTTAGATTTTGGAAGGCATCTTTAGTTATTCTAATGTGCCTTTGAATTTTGGTATTACATGTTCTGTCCTCTTAACAGATATTTAAATTTTCAGACTTGCTTGATTTTGGTATTTTCAATTTGTAGTTCACATCTTGGGCTGTTCCTCTTGATGACAACCATACATTCTATTTTCTTACAATTGATGTTTAGTCCTTTCTTCTCGCTTTCTTTTATTACCTTCACTCAGAATTCCTGTAGTTTCCTTTCTGTATCTGCTATCAGAATTATGCCATCTACTTAAATTGTTAAGATTGTGTCTGTCAATAATAAATCCTGGTAAGATTTCTAATTCTCTCAGGATTGCCCTATTGTAAAGGTTAAATAAGTCTGGAGAGAAGACACAGCCTTGTCTGACATCCATTTCTATTTTTGTATATTTACTGATTTCGTTTTCTATTTTTATGTAGGTGGTTTTGTCCCAGTATGAGTTCTAGATTATTCTACCTTTTCCAAATAAGATAAGCTTTCCTAGCAGTTCAAATAGTTCTTTGTGTTGTACCTTATCAAACACTTTTGCATAATCTATAAAACATAGATATACATCATTCGGTATTTGTATTGCTCTTTCTGATATCATTCTGAGCATAAATATCACATTCCTTCTTCCAGTGTCTTTAATGAAACCACACTGATTTTGTCCTATTTCTGGCCCAATTCTGCTATACACTCTATTGATCAGAATTTGGATGATAAGTTTTATTATGTGGCTCATTAAGCTGATTGTTCAATGGACCTCACATACATTTGCATCTAGCTTCTTAGGCAATGCTATGAAAATGGGTCTACTAAGGTCTTCTGTTTTAAAGATTAACAAATAAGAACTTAATTCAATGTGAATGGCTTTTAAATCAACACATTGAGCTATGAGCAAGTGTTCTTAAAAAAGTCAATGACAAGCTAGTTTTTAGAAAACTCGTTCAGTCAGTGGAATGGATATGCAAAGCAATATAGCATTCAAAAGCTTTTTCTTTTCACAGATTTAAACATTAATTACCAACTAAGCACACCTTCATCCATCAATGTGAATGTGCTACAACTGCCAAGTTTACTTGTTTTTTGTTCAACCGGAAATCTCTGCTAAAGTGTACATGAAAACATTTTTAAATTCCTTGATTTACTATTTAATACCATTTTTTCCTATAATAATTACACTACATTTAATACACTAAATGTAACAAATATTATTGGACTAATAGTAGTAATATTTAAGGTTCACACCCATCTGTCTCCTAAACTAGAAAAATATTAACATTGATCATAAACTTGAACAAAATGTTTTCATTATTGAAGCTTAAAATAATCTTTGTGTTTGACATTAAGAGACCTTCTTTATTTTATTTAAGTGGTGAGCAGATTATTGCTCTTATAAGCAAAAATAATTAACAATGACTTAATTTTAACCAAGTATCTCAATAAAAACCAATTATCTAATAAATCATTTTTGTCTATAAATATATGTGGTGAATCCAAATATAAAATAAAATATATAAACCCAAAAAAAAAGAATTAAAATTAAAATAAGGCATTTTCTTTCATTTAAAACCCTTATTTCATGTTCTTTCTTTCTCTAAACTCCTCTCTCTATACTTCTCTTCTAACTAATGAGAAGGCAACTCTCAAATAAAAAAGAGGAAGAAGAAAAGACTGAACCCAGCTGCAAAATGACAAAAGTTTGCTATTTATTTAGCTATTTGTGACTAGAAATCTACCAAAATAAGAGAGGCCCCATGCATAACTTCCGCTATATATAAAAAAATAATCAAAAAGAAAGGAACACCGGAAAATAAAATAATTTTGTCTAATCAAAAAAATTAACACAAAGTTGAATTCTTTTTTTGTTTATATATTTTATTTTCATATTTTATTCTATATTTGGGTTCACCACATAGATATACAATCTAAATTATCTATTTTTGCTATAAAGATACTATTTCTTAACTTTCACACTAATTTGAAATGATGGCACTATAATAGATATTAACTGAGTTTTTAGGAAATGGATTAAATCCAACATATTTTTAATGAGTTTGTCTAGCAGAAATCCAAATTAGAGTAGAGAAATTCTAAATAACACTTCAGTTGAAAAATCAACATGTGGTATCCTAGCCGTCAACTTGTTTTGAATGGGAGATAAACAACTTTCTCATTTATTAGGCAAGTCTGGTTATTGTGATGACAAAAAATAACAGACAGTTTTTATTCTAAACTTTAAAAGAAAAAATGTTGCATAAATCAGTAACAAAATCCACTGACCTAATTTCTGTTTTCGTTTTTGTATTATCTAATAAGTCAATTTAGTCATATTTGGTAGCTTAAGTTTGTTGATATATTAATTTGAAGCTATAGAAAATTAAATTATGATTTGAAAATAAGCTAACTTTATTTGATCATGTAGATAAAAATAAAGGTGTCCTTGTAAGGTTAAAAAAAGAGACTTGAAGCAACAGAAATGTAGTTCTACAGAAGGATGCTGAGGATACCATGGACCAAACATGTGAGCAACAATGAAGTTTTAGAGAAAATAGAAACAAAAAGGAAACTTATAATTAACACCAGGAAGAGACAGTTGAAATTTCTAGAGATAAGGAGGAGGGACGATTGGAAAATCTGATACTCACA
The DNA here is from genome assembly GCA_964036315.1 of Acanthosepion esculentum. Classification (NCBI taxonomy): domain Eukaryota; kingdom Metazoa; phylum Mollusca; class Cephalopoda; order Sepiida; family Sepiidae; genus Acanthosepion; species Acanthosepion esculentum. The sequence continues at coordinate 37,833,092 of OZ038501.1, forward strand.
GGACAGATTGAAGGCGAGAGAGAGAGAGGGGAAAACAGTGCATGACATACTTAGTGAGCTTGTGTAAATATATGGTGGAACAAGGTTTAGGAGGAGAAATAACAAAATGACAAAATTTATTAAGAGCTATAAGGGACAGGAAGTTGTGGAGCATCATGATTGTCTATGTCCTCAGAAGACATGGTACACAAAGAAGAAGAATGATAAGAGCAATTGTTTCTATAGAAGAACCATTCAGTATCCATTGACCAGACAGCATGAATATCTATGGAAATTTATAAAATCTTTCTCCTAAAAATAGTTTTTCAGGAAAATAAATTTCTCAAGTTCACTGTTATTGATCCTTCTAGCATTGATAGGAGTTTCCTTCCTAACTTTTTGTTTAAAGTAGTGTGCAATGACAACTTGATTTTCTGTCTATATTTCTGAGATGAGGCATTGTAACTATTAACACTATTTACATTGTTTGGACTACTGTCTTCATCTTTATTGTCATATTCACAACGTTGGAATTTTGAACTGAGCCCTTTTAATTCATACACTGATGTCCCCAAGGATACATGATTCAGTGAATAAATCCAGTGACTTGACCCAAAGAATTGTGATTTCAATACCTGGCCACAGAACAAAAACTTGGAGAGTTGAGTTACTAAAGGGAAATAACTGAAACTGAGATAACCAGAAACGGCATGGCATGTGGAACTAGAACAATCTATCTCAGGGAATGAAATAAAGAGTTCAGTTTGAAATTACAACGTATATCATTTGACAAACACCAGGGTGTACAACATACAAAACATTGTGAATATGATAATAAAGATGTGGAAAACATTCCAAACAATGTAAATAGTATAAACATCCTGATTGCATCAATATTTTTCCTTCTAGTTATATGTGCTACCCATTTTAGTTGTTGCTAGTGTTGAAAGTTTTGAAGTCCTGTGGTTTTTGTTATTTGGTAAAGTTCTTTGTGCTTCTGTAGTGCCAGGCTATAGGATCTGATGAAGAAGTGTCTTCTTTAATGCCTAAAGGATTCATTTGCTTGATTCTTGATCTGAGAAAATGGTTGTTGTTTAGATGAGTATGATATATCTGTCAATTTATCTGAATTTATTATTATACGCTGATTTGTTCAGACATACACTCCTGGTCAAAATCTTAAGGCCAGTTACAAAAGAGTTAAAAAAAATATAAAATATTGTTACTTTAATCGAAATATATTTGCGAAACATTTACATTTAATTAGAAAATGTAGTTTGTCAACAAACAAGTAAAAATTTTAAGTTTTTAACAGATTAATTTAAACAAACATTGAAAAAGTATTTTTTTGGTTGGTCATAAAGATAAGATCATATGTGAAAAAAATTACTGGACAAAAATTTTAGAACTCGTCAGTGTGCTCATAGCTTCAGGCATGTAGACATCTACATAGCTCATTTCCAGCATTAAATTACAGATTTTAAAATGACTAAGGGTAAAATTTTAACAAAGTTCGAACAGGGCAGGATTGTTGAACTTCAAAGATGTGGTCATTCCCAACAAGCCATTGCAAATGAAATTGGCCATAGCAGAACTGTCATTGCTAACTTCATTAAAAATCCAGATCCATATGATTCTAAAAAATTAAGTGTTCGCTCCAATAAAATCTCACCATCTCTAGACAGATGCATTAGGCGAGAAGTTAAGAGAGATTCAAGCCTAATACACAGTCTTTAGTCATGTTTTCCTTTATTGGGGGGATCTTACTCGGGAAAGATATCTGCGAAGGTTTTGAAGGTTGTCCTGATGTTATATGGACCACAGATCCCTTTAGGCTTGGTACCAAAACTTCCTGTCAATTTAAGGAGAACCTGTCTGGTTGCAGAAAAAGCGGGACACACCCTTGTCTGAGAGAGAATCCAGCACAATCGTTGGATAAAACAGAGACTACAAGCTCATATCTCCCAGAGGCTTGAGGATTTCTTCAACAGAATTATTAATGAAGAAGACCAGAGAAGGATCCAAAATGACCTGGATAAATCCTTCAGACATGAATTCGATGTAGTCAAGGGTCGCCAAGTACAAAAATTAAACAGGTTGAAAGGTCAGAAGGTGACGCACAAGGTCCATCACCCACCAGTGAATGCAGAAATCAACATCAGCCAATATCAGCTGAGTACCTCTGAAGAGTCAGTATTGAATAAGGGTCTCAACTTCGCTAGAACCATCAGGCGAGTGCCATACCTGGACATCATTGCCAGAGTCGAGGAGGTGGCCTTGAACTTCCCTCAGGCTCAGGCGGATAAACTGAGATGGAAAGTAAGACAGACCTCGGAGAAGGCCAAGACACCCAGGTCAAGCATCATGAAACTGGAGAGGCTGGCGATCAGATCCCTACAGAGGAACGAAAGTATCATCATACTACCAACTGACAAAGGCAATGCGACTGTAATGATGGACAGATCAGATTATACAAGGAAGCTGGAAGACCTCATTAGCAATGGTAGCTACAGCAAAGTAAAAAAGGATCCTACAATGAAAACGGAATGCAAACTGTCGCAGATACTAATCAAGAACAAGGATCATGTCACACCTAAGATGTATAGGCAGTTATTGCAGCATTACACATATACAGTTATTGCAGCGTTACACATATACAGTCTCCCTAAGATTCACAAAGGTGGTATTCTGCTCAGGCTGATTGTTAGTTGCCAAGGCTTTGTGTATCACCCTCTGAGTTACTTCCTTGTAGGTATAATTGACCCATTGATCAGAAAGTCCCCTTCATATGTCCAGAACTCTACCCACTTTGTGGAAATAATCAAAGATGCTCCCATCCTATCCAACCAGATGGAGAGCTTGAACATGGTGAGTTTATTCACCAAGGTACCCACGGAGGAGGCACTCTCAGTAGTCAGAGACAGATTGGCTTCTGGCTCATCCCTAGAAGAATGGACCAGTATTCCAATAGATAATCTGATGGAGATGTTGACTTTCTGTACACAAACAACACACTTCGGAATGGGATCACACCTATATCGACAGGATGAGGGCTTAGCAATGGGCTCGCCATTATCACCAGCAATGGCAAATATATACTTTGAGGAAATGGCATTAGAATCTATATCTCTTTAAGCCAACTCTATGGTTAAGGTACGTAGATGACACCTTCATACTCTGGCCACACCAGGAAGATGTTCAGGTTCTACTGGACCATGTGAACTCAATAAGACCTTCGATACAGTTCACAATGGAGAAAGAGAGTAACAACACACTCCCATTCCAGGATGTTATAATATCTCGAACAGAGCATGGGTTCAGGCATCCATATACCATAAACCGACATTCACCGGACTGTACCTCAGTTTCAACTCCCACCATCCATACAGCGTAAAGAAAGGGATCGTCCGCTGCTTACAACACTGAGCAAAAGTCATAAGTGGCAACCCAGAGACATTAGATAAAGAATTGGTCAGTATAAGTAGTACTCTACAATGTAACAACTACCCTGGGTACTTGGCAGCAGCCCCAAAAAACTGGGATAGACGGGTACAAGAAGAGGACAACAACACTCACAAAACAGCCTGCCTGCCTTATGTGAAGGGGTTATTGGAGAAAATACAAAGGATCTGCGGTCCATATAACATCAGGACAACCTTCAAAAGCTGGACAACATTTTGCAGATATCTCTCCCAAGTAAGACCACCATAAAGGAGAATACACTATTCCATGCAGCTGTGGAAAGAAATATAAAGGGGAAACAGGCCGCCACCTTAAAGTAAGGCTTTAAGAACACCAGAAAGCTGTAACATGAGGGGAAGTGGAAAATTCAGGCATGGCTGACCACATATGGAGAGAAAAGGGAGATTACCACCTTCTGTGGGATCAGGTTGAGATCATAGACAAAGAACACCATTGGAAAATTTGTAAACTTAAGGAATCAGTACATATGCTAGGCTACAAAAATCTCCTGAGCCAACAAAGCATAGAAATGAATACAATATGGGAACTAGTAATAAGCAGAGCCAGAGAAAAAGTGATAATAACAACAAAAATTGAAATATAAACACTGGTAAAAACACGTAATGATAACAGTAAAAATTGCAATATAAGCACTGGTAAAAAATGTTTGCTGAGACATTAGGTTTATAATACCCAGAAATTCATACACAGATGTTCTCAAGGAACACAGTGAATAAAGGCATTGGTTAGATCCAGTGACAGGACCCAAAAATGTGAGTTCAATACCCGGTTAAGGCAGTGGAGAACTTGGAGAGAGGAATTAACAGGAGATAAGTGATAACTGACATCCATTAAACATGGCACGTGGAACTAGAACAGTCTACCCCAGTGAGCAAAATAAAGGGTTCAGTTCGACATAAACAGCCAAAATGTAATAAATTTGGTGACAAAGATGAGGACAATAGTCCAAATAATGTAAATAGTGTGATGAAATTTGTTGTTCTTTCTTTCTTAATTAAGACTAGATAGAAATAATTGAGATATCCTCCAGCATGAACAGCAGAATTTGAACACACTATCCCTGTACATTGAATAAAGGGCTCAACTTGAAATTCCTGGAAGGCTACCAACCACGACAAACACCTGAAGAAGACTGAAGAAAAAGATGGTAAGGAATTTGTGAACCAATGTGAAATTTTCTTTGAACCAATGAAAACCTTGCCTTCACAGAAATTAGCTGTTGAGCCAAGAAAAAGAAAGTGGCGAGCTTATGCAAAGTTCCTTTTGATATAAGATGATGAGAAAAATTAAATTAACAAGAAAAGAGTGTCTGAAGTCATGTGAAAAGTTTTTTTTTTATGTCATATCATTTAATCTGTTGTATGAACAATTTTATGACAATTCATTAAAACTACAGATTTTTAAAATTTCTGATTTATTTTCCTGAAACAAGCTACTGACATGACTTCAAGCATATAAATTCATAAATAAATACTTTGTCTTGTTTTGTTAAAATTACCTGCATGTTTCCTTGTCATTATCAACCTCCATTAATCTTCTTGGCATGGGTAAATCAACTGTTTATTTTAACCCCTAAGCCTCATGCCACTATACGAATATGAAATAAAGAAAATTATTAAGGAGAGAGACCAATAAAAGAACAGGAATTAAGAAGACAGAAGATAACAGTTGACTGCATTTAAATTTTTTGAAGTTGACGAGAAAGCAAGAAGCTGGAAGAGAGTTCTGCAAGTGAGAAGTGCAAGAAAAGAAACTGTTAGCATAGAACTTACAGTTACATCTAGCCATTTCAACTGGAAGATGATGAGACATTGTTACTAATCTAGTAGTATGCTTGAATTCATAAAGTCTAGGTACAAAAGAGAAAAGCTCATCAGAACAATTACCAAGACTATATTTATAGGAAAGCTACAGGGAAGATACATTCTGGTGGTGAGAAAGTGACTGAAGACAAGATGTCAGGTGAGGACTAATAACATTGCAGATTATTCTTTGTATTTGCTCTACTGTCTGAATGAACTAAGCAATAGCTATTTACTTTATTTAATAAGTAAAGTATGTGTGAATGTGTAGGAAAATGGACATTGGGGAGGCAAAAGTGCTCAAAATTTTGTAGCAAAGTAATTATAGTGCTTACTTGGAGTCATCCATGTTGTATAGCACTCTTATGGATTCAGGACTGTATGTTTGACAAAATATCTGACAGCATAGAAATGTCTCCCTCTCTACATTCAGCTGCAAATATTCTTTGTGCTTGGTGATTTTAATGCCCATAACGTCAAGTTGCTTTATTATTCTAATACTACTAATGTTGCTGAAAATCAATTTTTTTATTTTTCTGCTGTTCAATATCTTTGTCAAATAGTTGATTTCCCTACATGTTTCCCTTAACTCTGACCAACATGCCTCCTTGCTCAATTTGTTCTTTTATGCTAATAGTTTCTTTTCTTGCACATCTTGCTTGTGGAAATCTATCTAGCTTCCTGCCAACTACAATCTTTAAATATTTAAATGCAATGTTAATCATCAATATCTGTCTCCTTGAATCCTATTCTTTTATTGTCCTCTGTTTCTTTCACACTCATTAACATCTTGCATCCTAGTGGCTTTCATTGCTTTGTTTGGGGTGAAATAATTAAAAAAAATTGTATAATGAAATTAAGGTGCATATATATAAATAGATAAAGTATAAAAATAGAAATTATTTATTAGCATTAATTTTATCTAGCTCTATTTTTTATATTTAAATTTTTTTGAAAAACTTACTACAAAAGGTATAAATTATAAAAAAGAAACTTTCCGTAAAACAAAGTATATGGTAGAAAGAAAATACAATGCCATCTTCTATCTGCTAATTTTTAAAAATTAATTTTTGACAAAATAACAGGAAAACGTTTTTAATTCAGTTTGAAAAAAAAATCAGTCAAGGATCAGGGTGAATGAAGTCAAAGATGTCATCTGACCTATTGTAACTCTTCCTTCAGGAGGAATCCTTGTTAAATGATAATTGTTAACGTGACAATTTGGATTGTGATATTGTGTAAAAAAACGAGTTTTTGCTCACATTAATTGGGAAAATTCGTTAATGACAATTATAATGTCATAGCTCAATGGTTATTTTATTGTTTAGTTTAGTTTACTTTAATAATGCTTGGATAAAAATAAATTGCTTTTATAGCGCTATGTAAAATGTTTTATTGAAAAAAATCTATATACAAAATGTCAGGTAGAATTTTTATGTTATTACTGTCTGAGTATTACAGTTAGTATTAGTTAAACAAGTGTTTCTATGAAGAGAAGACAGTCTCATGAGCGGAAGTTAGTTTAATTTCACCGGAAGTGACATTTTAGCTCTAATTTGGAGAGAAAGATGGCGGACGTATCTCTTGATGAATATATCAAGACTGACTTTCGTTCTAAAGAAAGGTAAGCTTCCAATTTTTTTAAGTATTTTTGTTGATTATTAATTATAGCAATAAGTCATAGTATGTTGTATTATGTAAATTTAAATACATTGTTTGATACTCCATTACTTAGTATGAATAAGAAATTCATTATTTATTTTTTTCATACATCAGTCAGTTGCTTTCATCTCGCGCTACTGTTTTGTTGTAATTTTCTGTCATATTAACTATTATTATCCCTTTCATTTTTTTTTTTTGCTTTGTTTTATTTTATTGGTGTTAATTACATTTGGGATTCCTGAATAATGACAGTCTTTATGGCACATATTCAAAATGTTTTTTAATTCTTTTCATTTGTTTTCTTTTAAATAAAAGCTGGCTTCCGGTTAATTTTTAATAATAATAATTCAATTGTCACTTATTTATCTTTAGACCTTGACTAAAACATATTGTGTTAGGTTGATTTTAATTAATAACGTTATGTTTCAAAGTGCTAGTATTTATACAAAACCAACATTTATTTCAAACCGTCCTTTTAATCGATAGTGAAACTAACTCCTGAAGCTAATCGATTTTTAAAAAATTTTAGTTGTTTTATCTTCTATTGGCTTTTTATCTCAGTATCGCTCGTTTTCTTCAATTTAGGTTTTTTAAACAGTTTTATCTGACATAAATTGTTCTTAGAGTAGTAAGTAATTATTTTTCATTTTGTTAAACTGAAGTTTACATGCATACATACATTTATTCAACATATTGTGTACTTACTCTGAAGGAGATTATATGCGTATTATGATAATTTTTTTATAACTGTCTTTTTTTTTATCCTTTAACAGTTAACTCTATTTAATTTTGAGTTCTTGATTTTTAATTTTTTTTACACAATTGTTATCAATGTGAATGTTATGCGATATATTTTAAAGTTTAATCATTTCCTGGTATTATTTTAAATTACATCAGGTGCTTTCTTGCTAATAATTGTAATCACAGAAAAATTAAATAACAATGATGTTTTGCTGTGTACATTAGTATTTTGATTTTTTTTCTAATCTAAGACAAGATTTCTCGCACTTAACAGCAATTGCTTTTCTTTTTGCTTTTTCCTTTATTTTATGAGTTGTTTCCCTTCGATTATCAGTCGCACATTTAGTATGAGGAAAAATATATTGCTACCTTCAGGAAGGAGAGAAAATGTTCAGGAATGATACGCTTATTTTTTCTTCTGTTTAATTTTTTTATCATTAGTTTTCACCAATTAAAAATGCCATTGGTTATTTTTCTCTGTGAGTCTTTTATGAATTTTAAACAGACCATCAGTAAATGGTGATTTTCTTTTTAAATTTATTTTATTTTTCTTGAAGTCATTCTTTTTTTTTTTTTAATTTTTTTTAACTATTATCAGCACATAGTTTTCAACACGTCTCAACTAATGTATTCTTCAGTGTCTTTTCTAAAATATATATAGTGAGATCTGCTATTTAATACAGTAACTTTGCAATGTTCTGCTTGTGGCGGTAAATAAGAAATTAAAGACCAAACTATTAAAGATACAGTATAGACCTGTGGAAAAGAAAATGAATATATTGTCCAAAAGAATTGTGATAAAACCAACAAAATTAAATGTTCAAAAAATAGAGTAATGAAGATATTTAATTTTGGAACATCAGAAAATAGTTAACATGTCATTATGATATACATTCATGATAACTAAGCAAAAGAAATTTTGGTAACTACCTTGAACATATTTAATGTTGAATGAGTAATTGATAATATGAGTTTTCATACTTTAATTCAAACTCTTATTCTCTCATCTTGATTGTTATAGATTTTATTATAGGTTTGGTTGATGAGAGAGATCTGATTTTTTTTTGTCCTTGTGATACCAGTTCTTGTTCATTCCTGCTGAACCAGTGAATATTATTTCACTAGATGTCAGCAACACATTTTTACCAACTCCTTTATCCACTATGCCACCATCCCCAAAGAACATCAATGGTCTATTTTTTGGAGCTTTTATATTCAATGAAGCCATTTGACTTTGAATGTGAAAGTCTCCAAAATAATAGTTGGTTTTGATTTCTTATTTACCACCACAAACAGAATATCGCAAAGTCATTGGATTGAATATCAGAGTAACACATATCTTAGAATGTGCTACTCTCAGGTTAGAGAAAACAGGAGCCAGTTCAGGAAAACATTTCTTAAGGGCTATAGCATCAAGTCCACATGCTGTATGGGGATCCACTTTAGAGATGATAGCAGTAACCAAAGATAGAGTTATATGCATATTGTACAGTAGAGACTCTGGTTCTAAGTGGAAAGCCAGGCAAAGATACTACAGATGAGTCAAGATTAGAATTGGAAGAGAATTTACAAGCAAAACCTTCTGCTTTATCAGCAAAAGATAACACCTTGAATTGAATGAAGAGAAGAGGAATAGACAACTTACTCTTATTTTAATAACTGGTACTTTTAATTATTTTAATTAATGGCTCTGTAATAGAGCCACCAGTAGTGCTTTTACCCAAGGAAAAACCTCAGTAGCACAATTCTCAATGCAAAGTTTTAAAATATCACTCCAATGCACAATTAAAAAGAACTAATCAAAAAATCAGCTGAGTTTCATGAAAATAGTGTCAATTAAGTGCTTCATGATAAACAAGGATAACCAGTTTGGGTTTCTTTATCATTTCCTGTAATATATTTTCCATTCATGAAGATGTTGGATTTAAAAGGCTTGCATGGTCCATGAATCTTTTCCTTGTTACTAAAGAGGCATTGGTCTGTTCAAAGCATTTTCTTTTTTGTTGATTTATTATGCCTCAGGTCTTAATTAGAAGATCAGAATCAGAGCATGTTTTCCTTGGATTTTCCAAAGATCAATCCCTTAGTACCTTTGATTTTGAATGTGGGTTCTTTATGTTATGCAATAACAGTAAACTTTAATGGTGATGTTTTAATTTCAACTAGATTAAAAACTTAAGTTTTAATTGAAGTTTTATTACATTATATTGATTGCTCACTCTAGAAGAATCCCAATTCACTTTCAAGTTTTACATTGACAGTCAACTGTGGCCATAAGCTAGTTTAATACAATTTCTTCCTTAAAAAAATAAACTTATTTGTGTTTGATGAAAAATTTTGGCCCATTTTCAGGAAGAATTTCTTTTGAATATAACTTGATTAGAACTTGATTGAACTTTTAATTAATTTTTATTATTAATAATCTTTGATTTCCAAATATAGTTTAAGTTTTTCCATGCTTTCTTGTTTTCATTTGCTCTATATCTTTTTGTGTATTTCACTTAAAACCTTAAAAAAAATCATGCATCAATCTTACTGGCAAGATGACTACTGGATTTTTGTCAGTATTCTCTGGTGTTAGGTGTGGTACCCTTACAAACCTCATGTATAACTTTAAATAAATGGCATAAAAGGTTCTCTTGGTTGATTCTAATGTAGAATATATATGGTTTTATAGGTGGAAGTCTTATACATTTTTAAGAAAATTCTGGAAACCCAGCTCATCTAATAAATATACCTGAAATTGGTTACTATTGAAATTTATTTATAATTAACCAACTTGTTTGGTTTAAATTGGCATCTGGGATAAGTAGTAACTTTGTATTTTTACCCTTACAATAGAAAAGAAAGAATTGATATAAAAGTGCTATTTGGGAATTTATTGATTGTGTGTAAGAATCATTTCTTGGATCAATTTCTACTTAAGCCATACCCTTAAACATTCATAGTTTGATTTCAATATGAATAATTTCAGTGTTTCACTAATTATTAATTTTTAGTTGTTTAAGTATGAAAATAACCGAGAAAAGACTTTGCAGTATTATGAAATCCATTCTAATTTTTTGTGTGTGTACATGATGAAAAGCTTCACGTAGAATGACTGAGTGAATGTGGTTGTATGATATATTGATTTTATAGTAGTCATCAAATAAATTTTTAAGTTGCATCTGTTGAATCAGATATTAACATTTTTAGAGACTATTTGGTGCTACATCTTGTTCAGACTGACCTCAATCTGTCAAGATAAAAATATTCGCTTTCCTGATGTATTTTATATAACTGTATGACTGTCAGTTCATTTTTAGTATGCACATCCAAATTTTGTATTTTTAAAAATGTCTTTCAGACGCGGGAACATTCATCAGAATAAACATCCTCAGTTGGTTTCTGCTAACAAACCTGCAAACCAAAGAAGTCGACCTTTAATTATGAAAAACCCAGCTCGTCGTTCTGATCAGAAATTGCCGGTGAAGCAGCGTATTAATATTGATAATCGTTCTGTTCCCAACCGCAGCCAACAAAGCTATTTACCAAAACGGAATAAAATCCTCTCTCGAAAGTTGGAGCTCAACCAGTTTGATGCTCGACTAAAGTTATCCACAAAATCATTTAAAGATGCCCGAGAGAAGATTGGCAGTAATGTCATTGATGCTAGGCATAAGATCCAAAAGTCACAAGCAAAGAAGTTTGAACAAGATGCTCGGAAGAAAATTAGCTTAAAGCGAGGTTTAAACAACAATGGCAACCAACCTAAGATAACAGTGACTGGTCTGGGAAAGCAACATTCTTTTCGAGAATCCACTTCTGGGATGACCACAGCCTCAGGAGCCAACATTATCCGTACAGTAAGTAATATAAATTTCAATCTTGTACTGGAAATTGTACTCATTCAGAATGATTTGTGAGATAAAAACAGTTACTAATTATTGTAGGTATCAAAATGAATGAGTAGTTTTTCATTTCATGCCTGCATTCTTTCTTTGTAGTTTTGTTTTAGATCAATATGTATAGAAAAAAATAATGCTCCATGCTAGATAATTCCGCTAGGTAGTCTCCTCCCCTTCCTATTTATATGATGCAAGTTGACTGAGGTCATAAAGCTAAATAAATGGGCTCATAGTTTCTATCTTGTAATAAATTAAGTGTACGAAACAAGTACATTAGAAACAAGGTTTATTTGTAAAGATATCAGTTGCTACCAACTGATGCAATTTTAAATTTTTCTTTTAAAATTATATACATCCTATTTTTATTGTTAAGAGAAATATGTTGATTAGCTGTATTGGTAATCATATTGATTGTTGTGATGAGTTTTGATACATAAGAAATTAACTTGGTCATAAAATTTAAATTTTCTGCTAGAATTTACAATTCTTCAATATAACAAGAAGTGCTTATTTTACAAGTGGGGGGGATGTTAAAAAAAATTTAGGTCAAAGGCTTAAAAGTTGCCAAATAACTCAAAATAAAGACTGACATATAAAAAAAAGCTATAGAACCCAGTCTGTCCTGATATTCAACCCAAAGGTGGGGAGGAGAAGAGATGGATTCATATTTTTCTCAACAGTATTTGTGGATGAGTGAATGAAATGAACCCAACTGAAATTTGAGCTCAGGTCTCCAATTTCTCATTCTGAGCTGATATCCACTATACTACAACAGCCAAGTCAAATTCAAGAAGGAATAATTTATCATTCAGACATTTTCAGTTAGGTTGGGATTGGAGTTTGAGACGACAGATGAATGATAATATTTTAATGTGAATTTCATTTTGCAATTGAGTGTATGATTTTGTTTTGCTTGCAGTTTTTCAAAAATGATGATCAAATAAAAGTTACATATGCAATGTCTATCCTTTGACATTTAGCTCCATTAAAAGAAATATCAGTAGCATGCTCCAGGAGCACCAATACTTATGTAAAGAGTTTCTACTGATAAGAAAGAAAGAAATGTACTGGAAAATCATTATACTCAATTTGTGAGTGAAAAATCATCATTATTTAATCAACTGTGGAATATCATGTTTTTGAATTTTTGAATTTCCTGTATTAGAAATGGTATCAGTTTCTTGCTGTCTGTTGATACAAAAAAGTAAGTGAAAAAAGTCTTATTGAGTTACATATACTAGTTGTATTTAACATCATTCAAGTTTTTTGATGGTTTTAAATTATGATTGATTCTTTATTTCATGTGTTAGCTAGCCTCCCAGAAACTCATGGTTATTGAATTGGAAGTGTGGGACATTACCATTTCTCTTGTTTCCTTCTAACAACCATGTACATTTTCTACCATGAAATATATGATATATAGGATATACTAAATAAATAAATAAATTATGCATTTTTAGACCTTAATTCTTTTGTAAAAGTTAAAATTAAATTTCCTTTACATTGATATATAGGGTGACTGAAAATTAATGCCCTATTTTATGTATGATAGACTCTCCTGTCTTGTAAAAATTATAGTTAGATGGGAGAATCCATCATACATAAAATAGGGTTACTTTTCAATGACCCAGTATAATATAAACACTTTGGAATTTTTCTTTTACTAGGACCCCGCCTGTAAGGGGTTTGGGTCAAAATCAGGGACCATATATGGGTAGCAACCCCCTTTTTAAGGGCTTTTCTTTCAGATTTGTCTTTTTTTTTTTTTTTTTTTTTAGTCTAAAACGTTTTTTGTAACATACATACTAATATTACTAATTTAAGTTGTCTGTGTGAGTCTTGGGAATTTTCTCAAACATGAATTGTATTCATAACACACACACACACACATATATATAGGAAATATAGCCTTAGGTTGTGCTATATTTATGGGATAAAGTGCTCAATATCAGAGATAGTGTGTGTAAATATAAAAGTGAACATAGAAGTCAACACTTAGAGGCGACAGTCTGTTTCATGCTAGACGCAAAGGTCAGGCCTGACGATTGTGTCTAGCATGAAACAGACTCGCCTCTAAGTGTTGACTTCTATGTTCACTTATATATATATATATATATCTTAAATGCCACCCAATTGAGCCTTTATTACAATAGATAGGGAGGATTAGATGCAATAGACTACAGAAGAACTCAAAATTGATCACTGCATTTAAGTATTCCATTCATATTTAAACTTACCATTTAAATATTCAATGAAGGAAAACTGAGAATTGTCTCTTTAATTGAAAAAGTGTGACACTGACCGTGACATTTATTATATAAAATAATAAGAAATGTAATGATGACTGCAAGTTTCATCCTTAAATAATTACCAGGTGTCCTTTTTTTGAAACCTCCTGTTGAGTGGGCTGAACAATTACAAATGATTTGTCTACAAAATTCCTGGGTTGAGGTGCTGAATCTACTAAGTGACAAATTTTATTTTTGTATTAATCACATATATATATATATATATATATATATATATATATATATATATATATATATATATATGATTAATACAAATATCTCAATCTACTTTCCAAAATCTTCACAAATAACCACATATCAGAGTTTATTTTTGTTGGGCCAAGGATTTTTCATTATTCCCTTGTATATTCTGAATCATCATAATCATTATCTAGGGGAGATTTTTATACTATTTATTTGAACTCCCAACAGTTTGGTTTGGTTTGTATTATGGCACATTAACCTCAATGGGTCATTTAATGCCAACAGCTTCTTTTTTTTTTTTGTAATATTTTTGTTTTATCAAAAATCTATTTCTGTTAATATTTTTTTCCTCAAAAATGTATAGCTGGTAATATTTTTTTTCAAAAACATATAGCTGGTAATATTTTTTCAAAAACGTATTATCAGAGGCCTTGCTGTTGGATGTAGTTTATCGTCATACCCATGTGGATCATAGGGTCATATTTGTACATTTACCAAGTATTTGCTTGATTTTTGCTTTTCCAGATTTTATGAGAATATTATTTCAGTTTCTTCACTTGTAAAATAATATTTGTACTTTTTAGTAGATTATGGGTCACATTATTAGATTTTTATTTTTCTGTGAAGCAAGTTTATCTCAACTGCTTGTAAATTCTGAGGTTTAGACTTGAAATATGTTCATTTCTTTTAATTGTCAAGTCCAGTTTCTCATTCTTCCAACACTATGGTATTCTTATAAATATTCACAAAATTGAATTTTTTTTTGTTTCTTTGGAAGAATCTGACATTAAGAGGTGCCTAAGATCCACATTTTTTTTTTTAATAGCAATATTTCCATCAATACTCTGGCATCACCTAATTAGCTAGACAATGTATGAAACTATTTTTTTTACTCTCTAAATGCCATTGACTTACATTAGGTTTACATAATTATTTTTCTAGTGCATTTAGTTAATTGTTACTGTCCAGACACTTTTAATTTGTACTCAACCTTTTTAGGGTGAATGATTTTGTTTTAGATTAGTCATTATTTTAATTCTTGTTTAAAAGGAATCCAAAATTTAAGTGCCTTTTATTTAACTTTTCAACTTTGATATTAGTAAACTGTGAATTTATATCATGCCTTACTAAATAATGTCTAGACATCTGGTTAGCTTCTACTATGGAATAATATTGGGAGCAAGAGTTTCTCCCTATAAAGAAATTAAGTAGAAGTTAGGATATCAGCTAAATGTTATTAAGTTAGAACCGTAATCTATAAATTTTAGAATGTTATTCTTTGTTCAAAACTTTGATTTATTTTGTCAGATTTATTTTAATATTGCAAATAAAGAGAGCAGATCTTAAAGTATGAGTCTTATCATTTAACATTTTGTTGTCTACAAATATACAGAGTATATGAAAGTGTTCAAGTCAGTATTAGACCAATTTTCAACCTAATTAAAAGTTTTTAAATTATCCAATCAAAAAAAAATTTAGCAAAACCTAATTCAATAAATCCACTTAAAATATATTCATTTTTGAGCAAATAGTTAATTTTATGTTACGGATATTAGCTTACTATTTGTAAAGGTGTTTGAATTTCATTAGTTTGACTCATTTTTGCTGCTTTTTGTAATTTTTCATTTAACAAATTAGAACTTAAAACTATTATGCTTACTCCTCTTAAGTATAGACAACCAATACAGTGTGTAGAAAATCGTGTTGTAGCTATATGACTAAATTTGAATGAATCTCTAACCTAACTGTTAAAGCACTTTTCATTTCAAGCAAACTTCTAAGTCTTGTCAGACTCTACTTTAATTTCAATCTGTGATGCTTGCTTAACAATTGTTATAGAATGGAAAAATGACCTGAGAGTTGCTATATAAAAAGCAACAAAACTAAGATGAAAGAAGTGAGTAAAAAAAATTAATTGATACAGCTATTTACTTGTTTTTTCTGTTTCTTTTTCATTATTTTTTCTCAAATAAGCAATATTTAAGGCAAAATGAAATCTATTGATATATTTTGAACCCCCAAATCTTTTAAGGTTGATCAATTTTAGTTATAAAAAAGTATAGCAGTGAGACTGTTCCCTTATTTCAAAATTCTCTTAATCAGTATTCATTTTTGTCATCATCAGGATTTAATGATCAGTTTGGATCATTTTTTCTGCATCAATGAATAGATTTTTTAATTCATTCTTTTTTAACATTTAACAGGTGAACAACAGAGACCATCAGTCAAGACTTGCAAGTACCAGTGATGTCACAGTTAGTCTTAAGAGAACTGTAAGTTCACATATATTTACATACTTAAGCTTTTCTTACCCAGGATTAGTATGTATTTGGTATTTATTTACATTATTCAGACTATTGGAATGTCGAACTGAACCCTTTATTTCGCTCACTGGGGTAGACTGAGATCTACTGGGGTAGACATGAGATCATAGACAAGGAACACCATAATAATGTACATAAGACCTCATTTCGGAAATATAGACAGGTATTCGGTATTATCATTCATTTTCAGTAATTTTCACAAATCTAAAATATAATTATATGAAATTATCAATAGATAAACTTAATCAGTTAAACTTAATATGTAGAAAAAAATATAATAAATGTAAAAATGCCAAAATTTGGTCAATCTGATTTTGAGTTATACAAGTTTTAGAAAAAATCAGCGAAATAAGAAATTCAGCAACTTTTTGTAACTTCTGACATCTGAGCACTTTTTGTGTAAGTACCTGTAATGAAGTTTCTGCAGCGATCATGTTTTCTTGCATTGCCGTGTTTAAACTGGTTTGAAGAGTGCCATATATAAAAAGGATTGACTTCAGCTAATTATGTCATGTATTTTACCTGAACTCACTATAAAATCTAAAGTATGTAAAATCAGCACATTTAATGAGGTTGACTGAAGATTTGAAAACAATTCTTCTGGTTGGATGCAGCAATTCCAAAGCAAATATTGATTATATTTTAAAAGGTTTCACAAATTTTACTAAATTTTTTTGCTGCTAAGTTTGTGAGATTTGGATATGTGTGCACTGGGTGTGATATCACTATTTTATTGCCAATGTTGCCTTCTTTGATAACTTTTAGAAAATAAATGTTTGTTGTCTTTATTTTTTGTGTATTCAGTGTATTGTATTAAACAAAATGGTTATCCGACCCACACTCGTTATTCTCTCAGTTATCTGGCCCTCTGTGAAAAAAGTTTGGTGATCCCTGGTTTAAAGGAATAGTTTAAGCCAATAAAAATGTTTTGTTTAGATATCTTTAATGGTGATTTTATTTTTTTTATTTTTATTTTTTTTTTCAATTTATATATGCAGCTAAACAAGGAGAAAGTAATTTATGCTTAGAGTATTTCATAAAGATAATGATGTGCTTGTGAAAAATAAATTTTACTTAGAATTGCTGAAAAAAAACAAACAATTATGCCAAAGGTCAGCAAGAATATTGAAGATGTTGAAAAAGATTGGTGACTTTATTGCAAAATGTGACATTCCTAGTAAAGCAGCATATTTACTGTAATGATGTGATAAGTTATGGGTATTGGGGTTATATAGTTCTATTTGAACATCTAAAATGGTGTGGAGAAAACTTAGTTCAGCTTTCATGAAATCTAATGGTGTTGATGCACACTGGAGAAGTTTTACTTGTGAAAATAATACATAAGTTTCTGCTTATTTCAAATCTTTAAAAGGAAAAAGTAAATTGAAGTTGGAATTTTTCATTATGTGAAATTCATTTCAAATATCTTAAGAAATTAAACTGTTCAAATCAAGTGAAAGTATCCCTTTGAGCTATCATTCTTTGTTCTTGTGATGTAAACCATAACAATTATATATTTATCTTTCACAATAGGTGAATGTTTAAGCATTGTAGGCTAAGTGTTAGTATTTTCATTTCCAGGTAGATTGTAAGTCATTATAGCTATTCTTCTAGAAGTAAATAAATTACTCTTTTTCTCGGGTGTAAATTTTGCACTGATTGGTTCCCATAAATAACATTTTGTTATTTTTTTTATTATTTTATTTAGAAAACTGAATAAGTGCTAGTTATCTTTCATGTTTATTTAATTAGGTTTAATTGTTAATTATTGTTTTCTGTGGCTTTTTTAAAGTTTGGTCTTTCACATTTTCTTGAAATAATTCAGTGTTTCTCTTTTTTTCTTTTTTTTCCTGAAATCTTTCTTTCATATATTTAAAGAAAAATTATCTTTAAATTCAAATATTACAGTAGCAAAAAACTATTGCTGTGAGCTATTATAAGTGCATATAAAAGTTCTTAGAAACTTCATTTTATTTATGAGAGTCAGAAGTTTCAGGGTAAGGGACCGTTTAATTTTCAGTTGAAAATGAAATTTCTTATGCTTAGCCTTGGCAATAGACAATCACTCCTTTTAATTGCAATAAGTGATTTGGTGTATTTACAGATATACCAAAAAACTGAATTCTACCTATATGAAACAATCAACAGTAATTTTACAATTGGATTGATTATATTTTCTGCATGAGTATTCTAGTTTTTAAATAAAGTCTTTTTAACTTTGGTGTCACTTGAATGAAAAAAATTGCTTTTTAAATCATTTAAGAGTAAAAATATATATTGTTTTAATTAACACAATTGTGACACAAGGCCAATGGAAAAGGCTGGTCAACACTTTATATCCTAGACATAGCTAATCTGACTTACGAGCCATTCATTCATTACAATTTGCTCATTCACCACAAAACTCATCCCTTACCATTCAATATTATATACACTGCAAATTCACAGGGAACGTAAAAAAATTCATGACATAAAATTTCAATATGTACAAATAGTTCAAATGTCTCTTTTTTCCAATTCTATATATATATATATATATATATATGCTCATGAGAGGAGAGGGGATTAACCCAGAAAACAAAACTAAAGTATAAAAAAAACGTTCAAACTAAACATAACAGATATTAGTAGGACCCAACCGCCCCACAAAAATTATAAGAATGGGCACTGTATTTTGCCTTTTAGACAGAATCAAGAAGCAGACTCGTTAACGAAGAGAGAAGGATTTAAAAAAAAAAAAATGGCAGAATGAGGGGGGGGACAAAGGTTGGCCCAGTCAAGATAAAAATGGGGACAAAAAAAAACTGGAGGGATTAGGAATCTCGATATGGATCATAACAAAAGAGAGAGAGCCAGGAATAACATTTACTCACATTAACTAGGTAAACAAAGAGTATTTAACTTAACTAGGGAAGGGTTCACAGAAAACCGACCCATTGCATCAAAGGGACTTAAAAGAGAAAATGAAAACTGGACCCATTTACTTGCAGCAAACTTGCCACTTTACCCACCTCTGTCAATAACAAACATTTTCTATCAGTTCTGATCTTCATCTTGAGCTGATGCTGAAAGAATTTGGCCAGAACCCGTTGGAATAGTGTTCATATCGCAAGATTCCCTCCATTCACAAGATCCACATCACCATTCTTCTATCTCTTCTATTAATAATGAAATAATCCGTTGTTGTAGTGTGTTTGTTTATTGGTGTTTTGTAATACTTCCTGTTACCATAACAATGGAATCATTACAAAGGAAGAGGATGTAAGAATCTCTATAAATGTATAAAGTGACATTGTGTTGTATTATAAAATAAATTAAAAGAAATCTCACATTTAAATAAAGCTTCCTCAAAAAGCTATTTGGCTTTGGATATTGGAGCATGTAGGAACTATAATTATATAAAAAATTCCATTTTTTCATGTGTCCATTGTTTGTGTTTTATATTTGCTGCAACTTAAACATGAAATTAATGATATATTGGTTCAAATGTATTTTACAAAATAAAGCTGTTTAGCCTCAATGATATAAACAAAGGTTTAAAGTTTGTTTTTGTTTTTCTTTCCTGTCTTACAGCTGACTAATGATTATATTCCTTCTGATTCTGGAGGACGGTTACTAGGCAACAGTTCAAATAATCCTCTTGGAATGAGTGGGATGCAGGGTTCTTATACGGTGCATAATGACAAACTACAAATTATGAAAAATGTTTCTAGTAAGGTAAGATACTTTTGTGATATATACTGCTCCCTAAAAGCAAACCCAAAAGTCTACATAGACATATGTCTAATCTTTATAATTTGGTCAGGGTATTAGTTATTAAACTTTATAAGTTATATCAAGAATTTTGATTAATTTTTTTCCAATTGTTTCTCATTATCATACAATTTGGAATCTGAGAAGATTAAAAAAAACTCAAGTAACTTACAAGAATCAGTTTGTGTTCATTCTTTGAATTTTCTGTATAATTTCTGTATAGTTCCTTGAATAAAAACTTTGAGATAAGATTTAGGCCATATATTAAGAACGACACTTAATAGCTCATTCTGTTATTCTTTGGTATATTTATGTACACAAGCACACACAAAATATATATCCTGATATAAACTACATAAGAATTTTAAGATGAAATGTTTTTCATAATGTATTGTTGTGTGTGAATAAGTTTAAAAACAATAAGCTATAAGTGAATGGCAAAATTACTGCCTTTTATTTTTTTCTATTTCTGATTATTGCTTGGTTGTCTATTGTGGAAGATTTATTTGATTTTTATTTTTTTCTAATATAGATAATGATAAACGTTTCCCCAATTAATAAAACTTAATAAATGGGAGACTATAAGAAAAATATCTAATTGTCATTCAAATTTATAAATAAAATAAAAAAATCTATTTAAAGTGAATAGTTCCTCTTCAGACAGTATTTTGTTGTGACAAAACTGAAACACATTTGTTTCTTTTTACAGACAGATGATCGATCAAATATTGCTACCTATGAACCCTTAAGGGGCCCTGTTATACAACTTAAAAATGACCACTATCGTGAAAAGCCAGTCCTACCCAAATCTATGGATTATGATTATGATAATTCTCCAGAATACTCTCATGTGCCCTCTTCAATTAGGCATTTGCCATCATCATCTTCACCTCCATCTTCATCCTCTTGGTTGTCCCACCCCAGTAGTCACCCCCACACCCCTACATCTGTGGCTCGAAAAGACAAATATGAGATGTCAAGCAGTACAAATAAACCTTTGTCACTTGATAGGGGCAATGCTCTTAAACTTCCACGTCCATCTAGGGATCTAATTGTAGGAATGGCACCATCTGCTGCCAAGCGTATTAAACCAGCTGGAAATGTGGATTCTCATAGCCAAGTAAGTTATCTTTACATTCTTTGATTTTTAGACAAAAGTTCAGAAAATTACTGCATGGTAACTTGAATTAAGACAAGTTAGGAATATTAGAGAATATGTTAGTCTATAAAAAGTCTTTTTTTTTCTATATTTTTCATTGTAAAATGAAACTCAATATTTTAAATGTTGATCTGCTACAAAATAATTGGATTATTTTGTTTGTAACTATTTTAATGTTTTATGATTTTACTTTGTCATGAAAATATCAGGTCGTCCCATAGATGTTTGAATTTAGTCATAAAGAAATTCATGTTTAATTAGAATTTATTAACATGGGTTTTATCATTGTCAATAACAACCTTCCAATGATTGACAAGCTTCATAATGCAGTTTTTATAAAAACGTTTTTATTTGGAGTAAAAGAGAGTAGAGGTTGTAGTTTCATCAAGATGGTTCTGTAAACTCTAGTAGAAGTGGTAATCAGATGAAGCCAAATTTGGAGAATAGGCAAGGTGTAGAATTTTTGTCCCCACCTGAGATCTTTTGTGATCTATGCTTGTATTATGGGCCATACATTATGATGACAGAATTCCACACCTTCATGATTCATCAAATTGGTCATTTTTATTTTCCAATCAATTTTCAATACTCAAATTACTGATCAAAGATGTCTGCTGTAATCCTAAAAGTGACTGATAGAAACTGAAAGTGGACCACGACAATGCAATCCCATGAAAAACACTTAAAAGAACTTTCTGTGGATGGTGGTCCAATTTGGGTTGTGCTTTAGCCTATCTGCCCTCATTTTTATACATTGCTTTATATTCTTGTAGAATATCTGTTTTCATTATCAGTCCATATTTAAAAATTGTGTAATGCATTTGTGTAATTGTAGAGAAATGCAGATGTACACTTTTGTTTAAGACTTGGTGTTTATCAAATAATGGGCAAACCATATTCTAAAATTGGGAACCTTTTCAAGTTGTTGCAAATAATGGTGAATCATTGAATGATCAAAATTCATTTTTTGAGCACTATTGAGTTCAGATATAGATATGCCATTCTTAAATTCAACCTTTCTAAACCATCAATTTCTTTTTATTAAAGAATCTTATCCTATATTGTGGGTTGCCTTTGCAGCATTATTGTATTTTCTAAACTCCTAGAACATCACATCTTATGCTCTGTAGACAAGTTCCATATTTTGGAAGGTCACTAATTTAAATGAAACAGATTTTCAAATTATAGAATATAACAAATTACCACACAAACTAAAAATCATACTAATATAAGTAAATATTGTAAATATAACTGTATCAGCAGCATGCTTTTGTCTCTTGCACTTTGACCTACAGCCAGTGCTGTGGATGTCAACTCATTATTAGAATTAAATTATTTCTTTGGCTCAAATTCTTAATTAGTTAAAAATGTCCTTCAGTGCCTACCTCCTCCTCCTGTCATGTTATTCTATTGTTTATTGGTGGAAAAAAATCATGTCATGAATCCCTAATTTCAAAGCACGATTCTAATTCAACAGTGCATATGCCAAACAAATGTACATTTGACTGGTTAGTCTAAAAAGTTTTATTTTATTTCATTCCAATGAATTGTATGGAAATCTTCAATGTTATAAGTTAGTTTAAAAAAAAGTATTTATCAATTTTCACTTTTTGCCTTTTCTTTTCATTCAAGCTGGCCAACATTTTTTCATATCTCATCTTGTTTCTTTCAGTTCCCTTCTTCAGATGTATTATCCAATTCTTCCTCTGTATCAGGTTATCGGGTATTGGTGACTAATCTTCATCCCATTGTTACACAAGATGATATAATTGTAAGTGCATTTGAGTTTGTTCCCCACTCCCTCTTTTTGTCTTCTAACATGTATTGTCACCACTGTATATTTATATTAAAACAAATGTTGGGTATATTTAAAAGAAAACCACTTGAAGATCAGTTATTTCTTCTTTTTTTTTTCTTAAACATTTTCTTTAAAGAAATATGACTTTATTGTCTCTCAATTTGATATCCCCTAAATCACTGTATCCAAACACATTATATTACTTTGCATGGATATAATGTAAAAACACGAACCAAATAGTTTCTATCAAACTTACTTCCCTTGTCCCTCAGCTTTGGTATTGTGTTGTTATCGTTTCTTTTTCTTTCAGAATCCGTTCTTTTCTCTTTTTTTTTAATCACACACTTAACTACTTTTTAGTTTATAGGAACATAACAATGTCAATGGTTAGTCAATAACCTCAAATTGAATAGATCTCAATATTCCTAATCTCTATTCAGATGGTATGTCTCATCTTAAGGCAACCTCAGATTGTTTTAAATGATGATATCTTACCAAGATTATTTTAAAGAAGCATTGTCTTAGTGATATTTGCCTTCTCTGTGTGTGTGTGTGACTTGCTAATAGCAATATCTTAATGCAGTGAAGAAAATATTAAATAATCATTTCAATTAAATAAAATAAATGTTCAAATGTTACCTTTTTGCTTTCTTTATACAGGAATTGTTTGGTGCAGTTGGAGCTTTGAAAAAAGCCCATTTATTGAAACCTGGTTGTGCAGAAGTTGTCTACATATCATATAATGATGCTGTGGCTGCTGTCAACAAGTATCATAACAGAGAGCTCGATGGTAGGCTAACACTTAGTCCATGTATTCTATGCGCACACATTTCTTGTGGATTATTAATTTTTGAGAAAACTATCTTTTATTTTTGTTGCTTTTTATTGAAAACTCTTAGATTGCAATTCTATGAGTGTTCAAATTCTGGTTAGATTTGAATTAACTTTATTTTTGGAGGCTTGTCATAACCATGACACAGCCATTAACCAATTTTGCCACAACGGCTTTACCAGGTGTTGCTCAAATAAACCAGGTAGCTATATTCCTTTTCTAGTCAGTTATGTCACCATATTATTTGTTTATTTACACTAGAAGTATTAGACAAAATAGTTTATATTTCTTGGAGCATTTTTTTTTTCTTTTTCTGATTTTTTTTTTCTTTTTTATTGCAACCTTCAAGTCATTATTCTATGGCCACTTATTCTATTTTTCATAATTTGTCACCCATTACCAACATCTTCATTTATAATTAAATCTTTTCTAAATTGTCCATTTACTTAGTTATCTGATTTTCTTATGCCATTTCTTTTAAAACATCAATTTCTACATTTCCCAAATCGGAAAGCAATGCCTTCTGATACTTGATTATTTGCAGAACTATCCACTGAAAATGTGTGTGTGTATATATATATATATGTCTCAAACATGTTTCATTGAATAATATAGACATATTATGTCTATTTATTTTTATAAGAATCCTTTCCAGTTCTCTAATAAATTTCTTGATGTTAAGATGAATTTCATCAAGAAGGTACCATAGTACCGTGTGTGTGTGTGTGTGTATATATACGTGTATATGTGTATATACCTGTATGTGTATATATATATATATGTTTGTGTGTGTGTATATATATATATACATACACGTGTGTATATATACATATATATATATATATATATATATATATATATATATATATATATACATATATATATATATATATATATATATATATATACATATATATATATATATATATATATATATATATATATATATATAATCCACCCCAAACCTGTAACTTACACTCCTCTCCCCAAACAAAGCTTACACCTACCCCTAAATATATGATGGCGGTGGATGAGGGTCAACCAATTTGGGAGAAAAAAGATTGACACACCTGCTAAACCTACACAGCCGTATAACTTGGATAACTGAGACAAAGGATCAGTCGTGCTCAAAGAGAGTATACCTTTCACGCAGCCCCGACATGGCAAGGTGAAGGTCCCCCTTGTCATGTCCCAGTTCTGGACTCCGTGGTGGGTAGGGAGCATGGAAGATGAATCAAATAAAAAAAACAATGAATGGAAAAAAAAGTAATCTTCGAAGAGACCACATGTGGATAATGACTCTGAAACAGAAAATGATAATGAAAACACGATTTATTGTTCTAGAAGCAATAAGCAACAAAGCACTAACTGAAATATCTCCAATTAAAATCCAAAAAGCTATATCAAATATAATCACACCAAAAAATGTAAAAAAAACTATGAAATGGAACATTACTTGTGGAAGTAGAAAAAAAGAAATATGCAGATATACTAATAAGACAAATAAAATTACAAGAAATAGAAAGAAAATCCTACCCACACCAAACCCCAAATTTCTCAAATGGTGTAGTAAAAAGCAAGGAGCTCTCCCTGTGCACTCTAGAGGATATAAAAATAGAACTCAAAACTCAAGGTGTTATAAACATCAAAAGAATCACAATAAAGAAAGATGAAGCAGAGATACGAACTAATACCTACATTCTAACTTTCAACTCCCCCCAAATTCCGATAACAATTAAAATCAGATATGAAATTATAAGAGTGGAACAGTACATACCAAACCCTCTCCAATGTTACAGATGCCACAAATATGGGCATCACAGAGATTCCTGTTGAAACAGACAAACATGTGGTGAAAAAGAACCAAAACATAAAGAAGAGAACTGTCCAAATGAGAGCCTATGCTCAAACTGTTTGGGAAACCACTCTGCCCTCTCAAAACAATGTAGTATCTACAAACAGGAAAAAGAAATAATTATAATAAAACCCCAAAAAATATATCTTTCTCAGAAGCACAAAAAGAAGTTAAAAATAATATAAAAGAAAACATCTATGCCTCCATGGTACAAAAAGCAAATAAAATAAACAATGATGATAAAATAAAAGATTCAACTGAAATAACAAATTTATATAAAGAATTAAAAGCTTTCCTTGAAGAATTAAAAACCTTCTTAATGGAACTCAAATCAGAATAAAACTAAAACTCAACAACCCAAACCAAATGGAATTAACCCAGAAGAAGGCAAAAAACTCTGGAAAGAAAACATAGAACAAAACTCCAGCGACCCTTTTCTTCCCAAATCCAAACCAAGAAAACGAAAAATAAACAAAAAGACAAAAAAGAAACAACAGAACAAGAAAACATTCGATCAAGATCTAACTCAAAATCAAGAATCAATATATCAAATGAAAATAAATTTGAACCTCTGGAATATATGGAAGTAGAAGAGAATGAAAATAAACAAATTCCAAAACAAAACCCAAAATCTGATCAAATGACACCACAAGTAGTTGAAGATAAAAATTCAAAAAACTCAAGAGCAGGAAAAAACTGGAGAGGACAAGTGATATAAACCTAGAAGGTAACTCTACCCCCCAAAAATGAAAATACAACTATGGCACATAAGATCATGCAATGGAACTGTCATGGAATAAAATCTAATTACAACGGCCTACTCATACTTACATCACTACTGTATCCAGCCGTCATCTGCTTACAGGAAACTTAGTTACAAGAAAATGCTAACTTAAAAATTAAAAATTATAAACAATACCAGTATAACCATAATACAGGACCCAGAGCTAATGGAGGAATGCCAATATTGATCAGAAATGTCATACCGCAAAGTAAAGTAGATATTAAAACTAAATTACAAGCAATAGCAACACAAGTGACACTAGACAAAACCATCACAATTCTTTCCATACATATACTCCCACAAGAACCAATAAATACAACAGAAATAAACAACTTAATAGAACAACTTCCTAAACCTAAAATCTTACTAGGAATTTCAATGGAAAAGGCTTAAAAGAAATTTTTAAAAATACAGACACAGATGAAATATACAACTTTCTCAAAGAAATCAAGATCCTCAACAAAATATAATACTTTCAAATAGTGTATATGTGTGTATAGACATATATATGCACGCATGGATGTAGATATGAAAATATACAATCAGAAACAATCACAAGAAAAAGCAATCCAAAAAAATACAGTAGATTATGAAACCCAACAGCCTCTCAACCTTTTATACAATATAACCATCTTATATATATATATATATATATATATATATAAATAAACAAACAAGGCTTCAACATAAAATGACCCAAACAGGAGTTGACATGCCGTTAAATCCGACAACCAACAACCTGATGTGAGATCCTTCACACAATATTATGGGACCACCACTAGCTTGTACAGTGCTTGGTTGAAAACTGAGCTAGACCCAGAAATTACCACTAGGCTGAAACAACTGGAACCAATTCTCATCAGATAGCACCCCATGTTGCTAGTCTTCTGGAGTCTGTTTAATAACTAGGTGATGGTCTTTAGTGATATAGTGTTGACTGGTAGCTCTTCTGTTCCCTTATCAATGTGAATGTGATTTGAATATGGATTTTTAGTTAGTGCCGTTTGTCTGTTACTGTAGACATTTCTAGTAAGATGCTTCTGGTCATAATCATTAAGGGACTATGTTTGGCCACTTTGCTGCCTGCCCATGTTTTCATCAGGTTTTCCCGGTACACATGACAAGGTAGATGTCAAATGTCCCCACAATTTCCCAGTCTTCTGTTTCCTCCTATCATACCCAGTTCAAAATGTGATAATTAACATCACCTTACTATGAGCAACATAGCTGGTGTTCACTCGCTTACTAGTTGTTCAAGCACAGCTGATATAGGTCTAGGCATTTCCATGGCATTAAAGTGTGATGGTTCCCCCTACCATTACTTTACATACTGTTATCTCCTGTCGGTGTATATACAGGGTGAGATGGATAAATTGTCATCTAAATTATGCAAATATGAAAATAACAATGACATTTCAATTTAACAGATATATTTACCAAAATTACACAAAAATATTTTGAAATACTAAAGAGTAAATTTATTTAATAAAATCATCATTGGATTTAACCACAGCGTCCAGACAACTTTGGAATCTGCAACTCATCTGGACGGTCTCGTTGGTGAATACTGCCATAATCCTTGCCTTTAGTTTGTCTTTGATATTACAAGGAGTTTTGTTTGTCTTTCGCTCAACTGTACCTCAAACATAATAATCAAGGGGGTTGCAGTCTGGGGGGTTATGTGGCCAGATGTGAGGGGTGATGTGGTCGCAGAAATTGTCTGACAGCCATGACTGGGTTCTCCTGCTTGTGTGTCATGGTGCAGATATAGTCTTCCAGCAACTACCCTTTTGATCCAGGCTAGTACTAAGTCCTCAAAGCACTCTGTGTTTACTGGATATTTGGTTTTCATCACTCTCTGGACATCTTTGGTTGTTCTGTGTGTTCATCTTAACCTGGCAGAAATTTTTCTCATCTGATAAAAACCAAAGCATATTCAGTTGGAGGGGATGCTTTAGTTTGTTCAAAAGCTTCATAGCACAATATTTCTTCTTGTCCTTCATGGCTTGGGATAAAAATTGGCCTTTTCTCATCTTGTATGAGAAATACTAAATGTCTTCAGGTACTACCTGCCTGATAAGTATGTATTTAATATTCTGCATCTTTTTTGCTCTGTTTACATTTGCAACACTGGATTCTTCAAATATTTTCTTGCTGCTCATTTCACATTTCTTTATTACCCTTTTGATTTTTCTCAACTTTCTTTTTTGACATTTTTAAACCATATTCTTTCTTTTCAGTGTTTTCAATTAACAAAAAAATGGTCTTATTTTTTGTCCCTCATTTTGAATACCTGAGATTTACTCAGATTTTATAATATTCACTGTCAGGATGTATTGGGTCAGTCAATTATTAAATTCTCTACTTAATAAGTGAATGAACTTTTAGACCAACTCATGTACGCTTATTTATTTTTTCTATTTTTAATTTTTTAAAGATATTTTCCTTTACATCATAAACTGTGCTTAAAGTCATAAAAAATAATATACTAAAGTAAATTGCTTTCATTATTATTTGCTTCGATATACACATCTTTGATTGTGACTAAAAATAATTGACCATTTCGAGAAAGATTTTAAAAACGGTTTTTATTTGTTTAGGCCAACCCATGATTGTGAAACAAACAACAACGATGACTATAGTATCATCATCACTTCATTCTTCATCAAGTTCTTCAAATATTCCTAAATCTCTTGGGGAGCCTCTCAAGTAAGTACTTAAATTTTTACTCATAGACCTGCCTGCTGCTGTTGTTTGTTTGTTTTTTAATTTTCTTTTAATAGATATAACTTTTTGAAATAAAAATATTTTAATTAATGATCTGTAATTTACCAATTTATGTGTCAGTGTGAAACTGACTACATAAGTAGAAACATTCAAATTCTATAGAAGAGAATTACTCAGCATGTCCCAGTGTGCATTAGAAAAGCTTGACCTGATAATTTTCATAAATGTTTTTTCATGTCTGCATCTGCAAATCCTCCGGAACACCTTATTAAAAAATTGGGAGTGTGCATTATCCTTTCATGAGGACATGTTCTCAATTTTGAGTGAATCACATTCCAACTATCACTTGAAAGTTCTCAAACAACTTCTGTTAAATCAACCAGCCTTATGCAAACAAAAGGATTGGTTATTAGGACTTAGTGTAATTTATTTATAGATAGATCCTTGTCAATATATCATTGATATGTGGACATTTTCTTCATGTTTTCTTTTATTAGTCAATGTGAGCGATTATTTTAATTTCTTCAATCGAGTTCTGATAAGTGAGGAGTAATAAACCAGTTAGCTCATTCTCCTTTTTTTCCTTTTTGTATTGCCAACTACAGAAGTTGAAGTTTTTCTCATCTTTTTTAATTGTCTGTTTTTATTGCATTCATTTTTGTAACTTTAATAAGATCTTCAAATTAACAATATTAGAATAAAAGTGTTAAGGCTCATAAATGTTTGTTTTTACAATTTTGAGATGCTTCCAAAGAAGCCTTCTAAAATTATTCATGATTAGAGTTAAGTGTTTCCCAAAGTATTAAAGAGAAAACAATGTAGCTAATGTTTTTCACAGATTATGATACTTATTTGGAAATCCGGTTGTATATTTTTAAGTCTTTCACTTGCAATTTTCATTTTTCTATGCCTGCAACTGGTCTAAAAATAATTTATGCACACTTGGAAAGTATTTTAAAAATACTTTTGCACAAAATATTAAAAACATATCTCCCTCTTACAATTAAATATTTTTTTCTTTTATTACAATATAAGTGGCGATGTGATCCTGTATGCAACAGATAAACTTCATTGATGTTTAATACCTGTCAAATATTTACTTTCTCTACTTTTGGTCAACCCTTTACAAATCTAAACTTTTATTCTGTCTTTCAAAACATTTTGAATTTCAAGATAAACTGTTCTTTGTTAAAACACATTTGATTTTATGTAAAGATTTTAACTTCTACAAAGTTGGAATATTACAAAAAGCATTTATAACTTAGTTCTGTGATTTTTTTTGATGGTGTGAATACAAAAGAACTATATTGTTTGCTGCTATAAAAGCTGTAAATGTCAATTTGAAGAAAACTTACTACAGTTGATATTTCTGTTCAAAAGAGGCTGAACTACCCATTGCATTGGATCAAAGATGGTCATGAAGATAAACATTTCCTTAGTTCTTAAAAGTCATTTCATATAACGTCTTAAACGAAAGTGAAAAACGACATGTATAAGCGAGAAATGTTTATTTTATAATCTTTGTTGTCAATTAAAAATGTTATCATTATTCAATATTTATTTTCACTGTCAATGGATCTAGACAAACATTTTGCTTACATTAGTTTGTCTAAAAGAAAAACTATAGATTCCATTAGTTTCAAATTTTGGAATATTTAATGCTGAATTTAACACTTAAATTTATTTTTAGATTCAGAAAAGATGTGTCTAACAGTTCAACAGGATCCAAAGCTGATGGTTCTTCATCTCGAGGCGGAACTGTTTCTCAAGCATCCTCTTCTTCCACCTCTTCATCTGTTGTGGATGTGAATCTGATTCACAAAGCATTATTTAGCCACAAAAACACAGGAAGCACATCTGCTTCCTCAGGAACAAGTAGTCGGCCAGTCACCTTCACTGTGAAAATATGACATTAAAAGCCAAAAACGTTCTATTTCAGAGCTTCTTCAAATAAATAATTTTCAAATCTTGTTCAAATATTCTTTTCTTTTTTTCTCTTTTAAATATTACTTCTTTGATGAAGTCTTCAGAAAATGTTTGAAATAATTCTTGTATTACAAAGCAATCTAAATTATGATATATATAATTTTTTTTTTTTTTTTTACATTGTCATTGTTTGTGAGTTAGATGCTCAGTGGGTGCCCTGCTATTAGGGTCTTTTGCCAAATTAATCTAAGCTAACATTTAAAAACAAGAATACAAAGTATTAAAGTGAAAGGTACAAGTCTTGTCATGACAAATTATGTAATATTCGCCTGACCGCCACAAAGTAGTCATTGTGTTAATGTCTTCATCTTTTTGCAATGGCCATTCATGAACTCAATTTCTGAATATTTTACTCTCTTCATGAGTAAAAAATGAAACCCCCAAATTTCAAAATATATTTTCCAGTTTGCCTTAATATACTTTTCTAATAACAACTTGTAGATGGTTTTTCTGATTTTCAGCTAAAATTATTTATAGCAAAGCCATTTATTTCATTACTTTGAACGAGTAAATCAATTTTTTAAATTGTTTTGAAAGAATATGCTTAATGTTGTTTGAAGATGATTAGAAAATATACCTATTCATGTTTTTTTTCTGTAACCGATCCATTTGTTATATTTGAAACTATTACTTTTAAGCTAATTATTTCAGTAAGTTGCTTTCTTGCAATCCAAAGAAATTTAAAGAATGCTTTCAAATAATAAGAATATAAGGTAGATTAATGAATTTTGAGAATTGCTGTTCAAGTGTTATCAAAAGATTTTGAGGAAGAATACAAAAGTGGATGAACAGCTATCGCTTTTCTAAATGAAGCAAATATGATAAACCATTAATTTGTATACATTATAAATATAGTGAGAATAAAGTTTTCCAATAATTAATAATTAGTTGATTTTTTGGTAGGTTTTGAAAATCAAGGTGTTTTTTTTTGTTTTTTTTATACACCTGAAATTGTTTATAGTTAAACAGCTTTTTTACACTCACTGTCATAAATATTTAAATTCTATAGGATGTATACAGTCTTTAAATCAAAATTTTCTCCAACTCCTGGCAAAAAAAGATTCTTAAGAAAATTTCATATAAGTTTACCCACCTACAGGTATATTTCCTGTCAAAATCTTTTGTTTCAATACATAAATAACCGTTGGATTCAAATCACTATCTTGAACCATTGAAACTGCTGGACTTAGTGGATCCCGGATTAGTAAGGTTCAACTGAGACATTTTTTCCAGTTTACTTGATCTAAATTTAAAAAACAAAGAGTAGATTAACTAAAAACACAAAACATTAAATACATAAAATGAACAAAATATTTAAGATGTCTAAATAAAATACTCTTGACAATGTCTAAAGAACATTAAATAAACGATTTTATATGGAAAAAACATTAAGACAACAAATGAAAACCCTATATGTTTCTGAAAGCTTGTGTAGCTTCAAGGTCCATGAGAAAAGTTCTAAGTCTTATCAGTGAATACTTTGTTCTTAATAGATTAGCTAAAAATAAAGTATGAGAAGATGAAACTAATGATTAGTGTAATTTCTTAAAATTTAAGATTAAATGCAAATTTCCAGTGATCATTTTTATGTTGATCACCTCAAGTTAATGTATATTGCAATGTGTCAGGTAGGAGTTTAATCAAATCCCTCATTTTAAAGATGTAACTTCAACTAAAAATCTATTGGAACTTATTTTTGTTTTGTTGATTAACAAAACTTATGCTAGTAGTATGCTTAAATTCATGCAGTTGAGATAGCAAAGAGGAGAGCTCATTAGAAGAACTGCCATTAAAATATAGAAATGACAGGCCACATTATGGCAGTGAGAAAGTCGAAATGTCAGGTCACGATCAATAACATTACAGACTTTGGATTTTGTTGAGAATCTCGAGATATATCGCCGGATATTCAATGCATAGGTGAATGATAGATTTATAAATGTGCAAGATGGATTCCAGTAAGAAAAATTGTTTGGCATGGCAGGGAACTGACCTTCTTATGGGTAAAAACTTATAATTAATACCAGGTTTTTTATAAACTTATAATTAATATCAATTTTTTATTTTAAATTTTGTAATACTGGGTTTTACAGAAAACATTAATGGCTTAATTTATGACACAATGGGTTCTAATATTAATTTATGACACAATGGGTTCTAAATGATTTTGTCTGGACCTAGTTTTATGATAACCAACAGTAAAATCAAAATCTGAAGACTTCAAATAACCACCCACTGTTGTAGGAAATAAATAAATCAAAACTTTCAGGATGATGTGCCACTCAGCTGTAAGGTAGGGAATTCTGATCAGGGCTGCATTCTAGTCATTTGTCAGATGTGTATGGAGGCAGACATTAAAATGTAGCGTGGAGTAGTGAGAGTGACAGTTGTAGTCAATGGCTGAGGTCAGTTTGAGTTCTCGATGTTAATATTTAGTCCATTGGTCTAGTGTGAAAAAAGATGAGTAGCAGCAAAGATGCCCCAAGTGTCACTTAACCCCAAGACCATGCCAGGTGAATTCATTGCTAAAGAACCCAGTAAATTAAAAACAAGATTTATGTTTTATTTTCTCACCGTGGTGATAATTCACCTATTTCTTTATTGAATGTACAATGGGCCCTTTTCCAGTTTTTGTTCATGTCAACATAAATGTGAATCAAAATACATTTTGGGATGAAGCTGTCTAGTTGGTGAAAAACTTGCTGAGGTCTATGGTTGTATTTTAACAAATTTATATGCTAGAACAAATTCTTAGAAAATGTTTGTAGTCAAATAATTTGTAAAAATAGGATGAAAAGAAACAATGAAAAAATTTGCTTGTGTTTAATCAAAATTAGATTAACAAAGAAGGCATTATTATTAATTGTTGATAATTCTTTCTTTCTATCTTATGCTGTTGCTTTTTATCCCAACTCAGATAATCAATGGAGAGAAGTTTAGTTTGGAGTTGTTAAAATTAACAAACCATATTTTGCCCCAATTAACAAGACTTGAGGCCATTTTGGACATTGGCTGCCATTTTGACCTAATACAAATTTCTTTGTAGAGTTATTGTGTTAGTCGAATTAACTAGGATTGAGGTTAATTCGTCAACACAAATGTTCATAAAATAATCAGATTATTAGAATACCAATGACAACAAACAATAATAAGCAAATATTTGATAAACACATTTTATAAAAAAATTTAGTTGAGGTTACATGCAAGGAAAGGTGCTTTTTTCTTTGTAGTGTAGAATGTGTGCATTAGCTTCATGTAGAGTGAAGCATTGCATAAATCAAAAGTTCTTTCATTAAGCAGCATGTGTTTGAAACATTGAGTAGCATGTGTTTGATTTCTAAAGACAGGATATAGTACCATTTTTATAGCCAACTGTCTTCCTAGTCAGGATCTTTCTGTACATGGGTGATTGATGTCTGTATGTTGGCAGTCTGCATGGGCGGGTTGCTTGTTTCTATGAGCTGCTGCTGCTTGTTAGTTGTGATGTTTTTAAAAAATGGTATAAATTTTACTTTATTACATTTCTTTTAAGGAAATACAGTAATTTGACAACGTAATTTTTTAAAAGCATATAAAACAGAAAAGTACAATAAATTAATCAACGCCATAAAATGTATTACTGGGTATGTCTAGTTAGAACCTTTCCTTGAAAATTTGAAAATAACTTTCGAAACGGAAATTAGGAGAAGAAATATGCAATGGCTAAATGGTTTCTATATTGTGAAAAATTAAATATTTCAGTGAAATATATGTATGACATTGAGATTTTAATGGATAATATGGTATGACTTTTCAAACAAAAATTACATAGGGATGGTTGTACTATGGGGGTGCGTATTATACTCATGGATGTAATTTATTCCCTGTTTTTAAGTTCAGCAACATGGAGTCAAATTGATTGATTCGTTTTTTACAACTTATCCTTTTACAAGTTATTTAAAGTCAGAAAATATTTTTACATTGTAAGGAATCTTTTTTATTCGAGATAATGGTTTACTGATACAGGTCTTACTAATTAAACCATAGATGGGGAGAAGAGGTGGATTCATGCCTTTCTCAAGTATATTTACATATTAGTGACTATAACAACCAACGGGAAGTGGAACTCGGCTCTTTGATTAACAATTCCAAGTCATTATCCATTATACTGCACATCCAAACTTACAGCACTTGATGTTTCCAAGTGGTCACTCATCTAGGCTCAATGTTGCTTAACTTTGGTGATTGTACGGGAACTGGTGTTTCAATGTGATGTGGTTGTAAATCATGGGGTTATATTATACTCAAGTCATATTTTACACAAGAAAATATGGTAAGGATAATGTCCCTATAGAATCATTGCTTACTATATATACCATGAATATGCTTAGCTTAGTCTGGCACAAGGTTACAAGCATAGGAAACCCAATTAGGAATGAATTCATATATAACATGCTAACCATTGTTACACAGTGAGGATCCCACCTTACATAGAACCTTCTGCAGGAAATATTTAATTAGTGGACATTGATATAATCTAACTAGTATTTATTAATGGATTTATATGTCTTGTATAGCTCCATCCTGCTGGAAGGTCAACAGTGCCAATTTGATAAAATGTTACATCTCTCTTGGCTGGTGACTGCCAAATTTGTTTTGGTCCAAAGATGAAAGGACTTTAACACGAATAATTTTAACTTACCTATTTTATTAATATCGACATGTACTATCCAGTAGGGGTTGTTCCCCCTCACTGGGGAGCTGTTTCAGACACAAAAGAGAACACATTTACATCGCCTGACAGTCAAGAAACAACTTGCTGAAAAAACTTTATCATTCACATGCTAGCTCAGCCAATCAAAATTGATTTCATTATTATGTCTTACATCTGACCCAAAGGTCAACCTCCAGAAATTGGAGTTGTGATACACTTCCCCCTAAAAATAATAGTCTGCTAAACTTTTATTTAACATGAAGTTTTTCCAAAACTGCTAATCACAGTCAGCTTTTATTTATCAAGAGTTGCTTTAAGTTTATTCATTTTTTATATCTTCCATCTTTTATTGGAAATATTTCTATTTTTCACCATTCAAAACTATAGAAATATTTAGCAGAGGCACTCATTTTATTTCCTAGTCATTTAAAAATCAATCACCAAACAATTATGTTTGGTCCAACTTCTCTTCCACAGGCAAAGTGCTCGGACAAACTACATTCCTTGATCTTGCAAATTCAAGCCTTCATAGCTAGGACACGCCATGCCACTTACATAGTAGCAAACTACTCAAATTCCCTCCGTATTCCATCAGGGAGAAGTAAGTTCCACTTGAACAGCTTCTTCCCATGAACCACTGCTCTGTGGGACTGACACCCAAGATGATGTTTCCCCAATCACTACAATCTTAACCTGTTCAAGGCTAGGGTTAACTGTTACCTTCCACTCCTATCTGCATAAATTGTCTCCTAATGTAACTCTCTACCTCTAGTGGCCCCCCGGGGCCTGTCAAGGGGGAACTGTACTGTAAAAATAAAATATGAAGTGATTGACATTTATGAATGTTTTCAACAACTCTCAACAGTGCAAAATGTGTAAAAAAAATAAATATAAAAAGAAAAAAAAGTATTTCTAGAAGCATTCCAAAAGTATACACATACATATTTATATATACATTGCTTGTGTTTCTTAGTAAGTAACTTGTGATGTTTATAAATGGTTTGCTTGCTGTCATTATATTAATAGCTTCATGTCTCACACATCTCGCCTGTGGAACTTCCTTCCCTATTACTGTTTCCCTGACAAATACAATCTCCAACGGTTTAAGTGTAGCGTCAATCGACGTCTCCAGTTGCCTTGATCTATCCACTTCCCTTCTCTACATCCTTTCACCTTTCATTCCTATCTGCTCTCGCTCCAAATCTTCTGTAACCCCCTTGCCTTGATCGACCCACTGTCTTTCTCTTTCTCCACATCCTCTCCTTTACCACTCCTATCTGCTCTTCCTCCAACCCTTCTATAACCCCTTGCGTGATAGTGGCCTCCAGCCTTGCTTGGGGTGATACGCTTAAAAAAAAAAAACTACTACTACTACAAACTGATGAATTAAAAAATAAAAGAGACAGAAGCTGTCAACAGTTAAGTTAACTAAATTTTTGTATTGTGCCTTGCAACAATTTCAGGTGGGTCTTTATAGAATTTTTATTTGTACTTCAAGCACAGTTTTATTTTTTGTTTCCAATTTTTTAATCATATTGACCATTGAGTAACATTAAGTTTCACTCTATTTTTCCTCTAAACTTTTTACATGTTTCAGTAAATAAATAATTCTCCCCCTACCACTCCAATGCCTTGAATGAAAACTAACCAATTTCCAAAGAGAGGTTAGTTAAACTTGTTACTACTAAATAAGCTTGGAGGAAAAATGATATCAAGAGAAACATGTTAAAGAATGAATTTACCTTCTGATTAAATTTTATTGCTATTATAAATTAATTCAGTTTTGTAGCATTTTGAATTCTTTAATGCAGTTTTCTTTTAATGCAGGTCTTTCAGTGGATTATCAACTTTGTAAAAATACGTTTTATTTTTCTTACTATCTAAAGTCTTCAACTACTTTTATGGCCAGAAAGCTAATTGATGAGCCTCCTATCTTGTTCTAAAATAAATTCAAACAATGTGTGTGGGCCTGGGATTTCTTCTGCCTGGGATGTTTTACATACTCATATACTAGAACATATTTTAAACATATATTAGTAAACTAATTAGTCTCCAATCTAATATAATACAGATGCCTGACATGAAAATGTTGGTGTTCATACAGACCTTCTCAATGTGTAACAGCATCAATGAAAGTAAATAAACTGAATCTAGTACATGTGCTTTGTAATACTGTATTACTTGTTCTTCTATTGTTCTCATTACTTTTTGGTAGGGGTGACAAGACCTTCAGACCACCCTGTAGCTTATATTCCAGGTATAATAATACTAAACATTGATTTCTTATTTGGTTTTATTGTATGGAAGGATTTTAGTGTTGAAAATAAACAACTCTCCTGACATTACTAGATCTGAGGAAACACTTTAGTGCAATTTGGGGAAATAACACAAATTAATTAATTTTTAATAAAACAATAATTTATTTTATGACTTTATCCCAAGTGCAAATCTGTCACAAATGATGGAGATTGCTATTAGTTTATTGCTGTTCGATGTCTGCAACAATGAAGTCGCTTAGGATTGGGTTTCCGGTTGCTTCTAATGTTTTCTCATTCTCTTTCACTCCCAGTAGCCCCTTGTGTATTAGTGGCACTATCACCTTGCTTGGGAT
This sequence comes from Acanthosepion esculentum, assembly GCA_964036315.1. NCBI lineage: Eukaryota > Metazoa > Mollusca > Cephalopoda > Sepiida > Sepiidae > Acanthosepion > Acanthosepion esculentum. The sequence continues at coordinate 37,871,660 of OZ038501.1, forward strand.
GAATTGATTGAAAAAAAAGAAAAACAGTTGATTTGATGAGACTCGGCCATTTTAAACAGTGGCAAAATAATTTTAACATAAAGAAGCAAAATTCTAATGAAGGAATTAAAGCTTTCCAAAAGTTTGTAATGTTTTTTGTGTGAACTCTGTGACTGTTCCAAATATGTTTCTGTTGCAAGTGATGACATTCATTGCTGTTTCCATGTCTGTGACATAAAGGCAATCAATCAACTTGATATTAATTGGACACTTTTAACACAAGAACAATGCTAAAATAATTTGAACACATAAAATAATGAAAACTAAAATAAATGATATATTTAAGAAGATAATCCTTCACTTAAGTGATGTAAAATAAACTGCTATTCACTGAACAGTATAAAATCAATAAGACCATAGTATATACGTTTATTACAATTAAACATTATGGGTAATAATGTACTATGTAGTAAATAAATGCTGAAAACACAGGACTGTTCTTGTACCACAGGATCCACAAAATGGCGAATAATGAGAGTATATCCCGTGGTTGATTTCCTCAATTCCAGTATAAGCTGTCCAGCCATCTGAAACAATATGTCTTCCAGGCTGAATATACCACACAGTTGCTTCTTTCAGAATCTCTGCTTGCTGATTCGGCACCTCAACTAAGAAATTCTTTCTTGAACCCTGCTCAATACCACCAAATATCCAATGGTCAGGGTGCCATTGGTGATATTTACAATGAGAAAACATTTAAAGATATAAATTTATATGCCATTTAAGTGAAACAGAACTTTGACAGATTATTTTAAACTGCTTATGTGAAGGATTACACTGAATATAAATAACCAAATCTGTAGTGATATTTTTATTCAGTACAAATTTTGTCCCGAGTAAGCATCTATTCTAAGTGATTGAACATATTACTGTTCCCATGTCCTTGATAGAAAATTGATGCTTTTGAGGATCAAACAGAAAAAACAAGATTTTACATCTTATCAAATTATCCCCACTTGGTTTGTCTAAGGTGCCATTAGGTGGCGCTGTTAAACAGCTATAAAAACACTTTTTCCTTTTTTTTTCTCTTTTCCTTCTATCATATGATAGTAGCAACAGCAACATGGAACTCGTTCCCAGAAGGGAATATCTTTTTCCAAGGGAATGAACTCGCACACACACACACACACACACACACACACACACACACACACACACACACACACAATTCCTAATAGCTAGATTTTAATGTCTTCTTTATTTGTAGTTATTTTTGCCTGCATACAAGTATATTTTATTTTTGTTAATTATTTATTAGTCATATATAAAACATGAAAATATCACCTTGTTGAATTTTTGAATTTTATTCCATTTTCTTTCACCTCTACAAGTAATAGCAATTAAAGAATTTTTTCCTGAAAGTAGGCTCAAGAAAAATAGGGTTTTAGTTTTATTTGATTGATCAAATATTTCACACGGTGATGTTAATTTCTATCCAATAGACACTTTGATTTATTTTAAACAGTGTGTGTTCTGTTATGGAATTTTTGGTGAAAAAAAAGTTTAGATGTGTTTTAATATGGTATGTATTTGGGTATGTACTTTTGTTGGAAATGGGGTTTATTTCTTATACCTGTTTCATTTACACATCTTTGCTAAGTGATGTTCAGTGAAAAAAAGAGGAAAAATTATTGGAGTTGACACAAATCTAGAACTCTTGCAAGATATTTTACAAGGGTAGTGATTGGTTTATATTAGCCAATAAGTCACTTTGTTCAATGTCAATCTTGTTTGACAGAGGAGGTCAAACATAATTCTTGCAAATTCAAAATTTTGGATTATCTTCCTTCCACTAGAGTTTACCATTTTATTGTCTTTTTATCTATTAATTTTTTAAAATTTGTTATACTATACACCCATCAATGAAAAACAAGTATCAGTTCATAAAGTGCAAATGATTGCAATTTTTTTTCCTTATGTCAACATCATCGACACTCATACATTATCTCTTGTCTGCTTCGGGCATTTTGTTTCAAGAACTCATTTCTCATGAAGTGCATATCACAAAACTATGTATGGACAACATATTCACTTTTTCATTCAGGTTTCACTAAGAATTTCTGCCTGCCATCTATTTTTAGCAAGTGTTAGACTCAAACAGTGTACCATGCCCAATTGCTGGCTGACAAAGCAGGGTCAAACAATATGAAAGGCAACCAATTAGATTAACCAGAAAGGGCTCTCTAAAAGCTTTATCCTGAATATTGAATAAGGTGCAAGATTTAAAACACCAATGTGAAATTTGAAAGAAACGAACATTTATTACATTAACATAAATATAATACAACAGAAAATGAGTTTTACAAATAAGTTTGCACAAACTTCCATTTTGTTCACCTTATTAAAAGCAAGATAACCAAATAAAAAAATAGAAATATGGTTTATAAAAAAGATATAAATTATTGAACAAACTTTCAATAATCAAAAATTTTGAGAAGGTACAATAGAGTTCCTTTTAGAAAAAGGTTCAAAATACACATCTTTCAAAAAAGATACACTTACTTAATTGAAAGCCGAAACTGAGGTTTGTTGGCATCCATCTACCCAGGTTTTTGTTGTTATCTGTGTGCTGGGTTTACAGATATTTAACAACAACAAATCTTTCAAATGAATCATGAAAGGTTATTTTCTGGAGGAAGTGTAGAAACAAAACATCAGTTGAAATAACACTTATATATTCTTTTTCAAAAATATACAATAACAATAACAATAAAAAGTTCAATTTTCTTTGCAGTGAAGGTTGTTTTATAAAGTTATTAAGTGTTCTTAGCATGGTGTGAGATGTGTAGACAGACTTACCTTATGACGCTCAGCCTAATGCATGTGTTTGTAGATAAGGCCTTAATCAGCGTCTGCTGGATTATCCCTTCCATTGTGTGCAGGTGTGTGGGTCTGTGTGTACACACATGTAGATCAAACTGGCCTCTAAAATTGTTTTGAACCCCAAGAAGCAGTATGCTTCTATTTATATACCCATAAAATTTAATTTCACATAGAAGTGTGAACTTTTTGTTTACAAGGTTTTCATTAATTAGAAAATAATTTCACACTGGCTCATGAAAATCTTTTTCCCAAATTTACGGGAGTGGTGAAGGGAGATATTATTTTCTAAATGGTCCAAAAATAACACACAGCAAGTCTACAACTAAGTCCACAAGTATTTTAGTAGTATTTGCCCTGTAATGATTGTTTACCAAACAAAGTTTCTGATGGGATTTATTGGTTGAAAAATATATATATAGGATTTGAATGAGAACTCCTTCAATAAAGTGGACCACACTGTTGATAACACTAATAATAGGTTAATTGTATATTAAAACTGGTGAAGACAATGTCTCTATTATCTACTGAAGGACTAAGTTCTACCCTGTTGAGAAATCTATTGGTAATTGTTGATAGTGGCAGGTGTCTATAAAGCAATCTGGAACAAATCTTAGATAACTCTGTCTAGGCCCCATGGGTCTTGGTTTATATAGATACCACTGCCCTAAAATTTCACATTGAAGTATCTAATTTTTTCACCTGTAACGATATGAGTCAGCTGAGGTCTTGTTAAATTGAGGTCAGTTGGATCTGTCACAGGGGTGGATATGGAACATTTACTTTTGACTGGTGGTCGTCAGTAAATGAAGTCAACTTCAAAGTACAGAGCAAGACAGAGAGAGAATCATGGAATGAAGATAAATTACTTTTTTAGATGAAGATGACAAGACAAAGAAAACTGCTATCTATAAAACTGGCCATTCCACGAAAAGGTATGCACAGAGATGAAGCAGGCTTTGGGGAACAGAGAGGGAAGATATCCGTTAGACTGTACACTTCCCCCTGATCTATCATCTTAACTTCACTCACTTATAGCGGGTAGGTTACAACTCAAGAATAAAATTCGGTTTACTGCTAGAAACTGTTTGATTTTTCATTTGCGGGTAACAATCTGGCTGAAGGGTAATTTTTACACCACAAACATCTGACTGGAAGAAACTGCACCCTGTCAACAAGCTTAATGTCTGGTCTGGGCTGCAACACAACATACCTCCAATTGCTCTATCTTAGGAAATCTTTTCATAAATCACATGGCTTCCTTTGTTAAAAAAATTAGGTTACTCTTTTCCTGGAAGAATATAAGTGTTTCAAGTGAATAGTATTAATGTAAACAAACCCTGGGTTTGGAGACTCAGAACCAATAAATTTGGATAACATATTAATCATGTCTTCTTATTGGAAAGAAGTGGATAGGTTTGGGGAAAATTTGCTTTTGCTCAATTTTACTGAATCTTGACTAGTTATTTCTGAATTTGATTCTCTTTGGAACCGTTCTTAAATTCATTTTATTGTCTAAAGCATAATTATTAACATTTCTTTTTCTATCTTTCTCCCAACTATTCAGTCTATTCTGAGAATCTTAATAATTATTATTCAATTCATGGTCCCTCCAGATCACCATCCAGCGATTTCATGCAATTAAACGTTGAACAAACCCAGTGCACTTTTACACTTGTATCTTCTGTTTTCTTGTGCCTTCTTATATAGACCCAAAATAGGCTCCAAGTGGGTCTCAACTTTTAAATTTTAAATGGAAGTCACTCTTCTGATTAGCCCCCAAATCCAAAAGTCTTTTTGAAATTTGAAAATTAAATCATAAACCATCTGCTTTGGACAAACTTATTTCCGGCGATTCTTTTTCAAGCCATACTATTTTTGGAAAGTTTAAAATGTCTTACATCAAATTAATTATTTTTTTTATTAAACATCTGGCTTTCTTTTCATTTTTTTTTTAAAACACTTGCCTTAAAAGCAAGTGGAACAAAGAAACCTAGACTGTTATAATATATTCATTTATTTTTATCTGTAATTTTCTATTTATTAATCATTTATTTAATTCACATTTTCTTATATATATTTTTATATTCTCCACTCATTAGACGGAGCAATAAACCAACTCAGTGTATCGTAGTATTTTTAATTATTTTATGCTACATATGATCTGTGAAAACAATGAAAAAAAAACGACTGTCATAAATATCAAACCATTTGTAGTGAATAATGCTTTGTTCATAATTGCTGTTTTGGTGGGAGAGTGATCCTGTGTGGAAATTGGTTGGAGTAAAGAAACAAATTAGACAATGGTTTGGAGAAATGACAGGAGGTCGTTTTCACTGTCGGACAGGCAGTCAGCCGTGCTCTTGGGTAGCGTGTGTGTGTGTGTGTGAAGTCTGTCTCTCTCTCACTCACTCTCTCTCTCTCTCTCTCGCTTTGCTCTCTGCTCCCTGCTCCCTCTGTTCGGCTTTTCTTTCGCCTATATAAGGGAAACGTACGGACGTAGACATCTGTAGCAAGCGAGAGTCGCATCAATAATGGCCAGCACTCTGGTATATTTGTGTTTGTTTTAAAATTTGTTTTGAGTATTGGTTTGTAGTTAAAGATATATGTTTTCTAATAATTCTATAAATTTGGCTTTAATTTGTTATCTCCAACTATGTGTAATTTTTTTCTGCTACAAGAGCATCACGCTATCGACTCACAAGATCTCGCATGTTGGTAACCGTGACAGAGAGGAGCACACATCCAGATAGAAAGGTGATCATTGAAATCACTGAGAATTGCAGACAGCTGGGAGTAGGAGACTGTCAAGGCCGAGATCGATTAATGGGTTAACTCAAACTGTGACAACAACATCGGGATAGAGACCTTTGGCTATGATAAGACTATCAACCCCGTTTGCGACTTTTTATGGAGGTATGAAGCAGAAGATGAGGTCGATGCTGTTGATACGATTTCGCGAAATGCTATCGCTGGCAAAACCAAACACAAGAGACATAATCAATAGCAACTTAATATTTTCCTCACAGAATAATGATTCATTGATATCTTAATGAACTTTACATGAACTTATTCACTTCGACATAATCAGTTCACTTTCTGGGTAAATAAATATTTTTATAATGACATTATTATTTCTTAAATTCTCAGTTTCATATGTTCGTTATTTAAAACGACAGATAGCATGATTTTATTTGTAAAATAAAATATGAACTTTAAAACAATATTCGGAATTATTACCCATTTTATTGATTGAATAAAAGCAAGTCCTATAAACTCGCCTTGCGTGGCTTTCTTTTTCATGAACAGATGAATTATCCAAACAATCAATTATGCCAACAGTTATCCGAATGAGATGGGCGGGTATCCGCCTATCTCGTTCGTATAACTGACGTTCCACTGTAAACAAAAAGACATCTTTATTTTGTTGGGATCACGCTCACTTGGTCTGCCAAAACACTCATTAGGTAGCGCTGTTTAAGGACTATAAAAGAAAGAACTCCTTTTCTTTCTTTTACTTTATAGTAATGTCGACATACGAGCCTTCGTCTTCACTAGGGATGACTTTTTTCCCCCGGGCTACTAACAACTGAGCTTTTACACAGACCACACACATTTGCTAATAGTTTTAATGTTTTCCTTTCCTTTTAGTATATATTTCTATTTTTTAATCATTTATTAGTTATTTATATAAAAGTGCATAAAAATATTTTCGTTGTTAAAATGTATTCCTGTTCTCCTTATACCTCTACAAATGATGGCAAACCGTCATTTACAAACCGTGAAAATTTGGTTGCCACTGCTTTTAGTTGAGTTAGAAGCAGTTTCTGCAATAATTTTTAATCATGATATTCCTTGTGACAAATATTCTTCTCCTTCAAACTTACCATTCTCTTCTGCTTCAATCATTTTTATTTATAACATTTTAAGAAAGAAAGGAAAATGACTGGATAAATTATTCTAATTTTTAAAGAACTTAATTTGCCTTCCATCAGCATTGATGATGCTTGCCTCCAAGAGAGAAACCCTCTGTGCCTTCTTGGTCTTACGTTTTCCATTGACATAAAGTGGAATGATTATATTGAACCAAGTACTAAGTCTAATCTATTTGCTAGAAAAGTCAGTTCATTATGTCGTGCAAGACAGTTTTTTCGACAGAATCTATCTTGCATACTTATAAGTCTATTATTCATCCATATATCGAATATTACTTCCACATCTGGCCTGGCGTTTCTGGACTCTAAATGATATCAGACGAATGTTTCTACAGACACTTGACAAAATCCAAAGAAAACTTGGCAACGTTATCAACCATGACATGGTATCTCGGCTTTAATTGCTTTCTCAACTTCGTAACGTAACTTTCCTTTTCCGCTTCTATAAATATTTTCACGGTAATTATTCTGATGAACTGTCCCCGTTGGTACATCGACTTCACGAATTTAAGCGCAGTACTAGACTGGCAGCTAGGTCTCATAATCTCACTGTTGAAATTGCTGGTTCTAACCATAATTTCTATGTTAATTGTTTCTTCTCTCGCACTTTTTGCTTGTGGAACTCTCTTCCGGATTTCTGCTTTCCTGCTAACTACGATCTTCAAAAATTTAAATGTAATGTTAATTGTCATCCTGTCTTCTTAACTATTTTTATGTTGTCCCCTTATGTTTCAGTAACCCCATGAATCTTAATAGCTTTATTACTTTGCCTTGGGTAAAATAATAATAATAATAATAATAATAATAATAATAAAAATAATAATAATAATAATATTCTTTGTGAAAAATATTTAATTTCATCCCAGCTGTAACGACGATGTTTTCTAACTAAATACCGCATATAGCAAGTAAACATTCTGTGTCAAAAGTTTAGCTTCGGCTCTAATCTATTGTCATTGTATATGATATACAGTTTTCCCCCTATCAACAGAATTATGAATGGCTTTATGTATTTATAATGTGATAGTTGAGCCTATAATTTTTTAGTAGAGGTAGATAACAAGAAATGTATTGACATGTACTAATCTCAGCTTATGGGAGCAAGACGATTGTGTTGTACCAATCTTTCAGTTGGTTGCGCGGTTGTAGTGAAAGAAAATCACCATTCAAAATATTGCATGTTATTATTTAAGTAAGAGGATACAAATGAAAAGAGTCAAAATTGATAAGGTTTTCTAGTTTACTGAAGAAGCCGTTAAATTATGAGAGCGTTATCACCTCTATATTCCCTTTCTTTCTTTCTTTCTTTCTTTCTTTCTTTCTTATTATATATATTTTCTTTCTCTCACTAAAACCAAACAGCAGCTCATATATTTCCCTTCCTTCTTTCCTAACAATGAAAACGAAATGATTCATTATTTATCTGAGGTAATAGTAGGACTTAACGCACATGCTAACTAACATATTAATGTAGGAACGCACGGAATTATTATTCGATTTCTGCTATGGTCACACGTGTTGTTATGGCTACATTTCATGATTTGTTTTTCTAATTCCCATAACATCACTAGCGTTACATAGACAAAGATTTTCTTAGTGTGTGGTCTCTAAGAGGACCTCTTGGAGAGGGCGCGATATAATATGGCCTGTGCGCCCCAAATAGGGATAGACGCCACAAGAGGCCCACTAACGTTTTTGAAAATAAAGGACGTGAATCTGACAGGTTAACAAGAGGACAACAAACGACAAACTTAAAATGAATGCAAAATTTATTTACATCGTAGTGATTCGCAAATAAAGAATCAAGTAATGGAGACAGAATTAAGTAAATTGAGGAATACTTGCCGTCTCGAAGATGTAGATAATATAACTGTGACGAAATGTTAAAATTAGAGTCCATGCAAGTTAAATTGTCATGTAAATCCACAATTCAAAAATTCAGTTCACATGTCCAGCGAAAGTGTTGAAAAGTTGCTGTTTAAGTTCAATGATGAACTTCCCGTAGTATTTTAACCGAAGTGTACGGAGTAGGTTATTTGAAGTCTGGGCGATATAGCCAAGGACAAGAAAGTTCAATTTAAATGTCCAGTGCTGACGTTGTGTAGTTGCTGTTTGAATCCTATGGTGAACATTCCGTAGTATTTTAACACTAAGTGTACAGAGTAGGTTGTTTGAGTCAGGATGATATGCATGACTAAACCAGGTGAGTTAGGCTGACAAGAAAGCGGGAAACATGGACCTATGCGTAGCCGGAAGCTCATTAGCTGTTGTAAGCAGGTCTATTAACGCCGATCAACTAGGTGAGTTAGGTTGGGATAGAGATGCCGGAAGTAGTGGGTGCTGGAGTATGGGTCCGTGGTAGCCAGGAGTAATAAAGGCCAGGGAGCAGAGAACATGATGTAGCCATAAATAATAAAGGCCAAAATCGCTGCAAGTAAGAATGGACAGGAAAGACCAACTAGCATCTAGTTGGCAGAACAAAAATAAATAGGCACGTAACTCAATACATAACCCGTCCAGGCCCCCTGGCCACAAACACCAGGGTGTCTGCAGTTCGCATCCTCCTCGTCCTCCCCTAGTTCGGCGAGAAATCGCCGTCTTATATGATAAAGGAGTATAAACATTAACTGGGCCTGCAAAGTGCTAAAAATCTCAAGAAAACAAATTCAGAGGTACTACAAAGTATCAAAAGTATAAAAATGTTCACAAAGAGTATTCAGACTAAGTTCGTAATACTGAAACAACAAAAGACATTATGTCTGTTGTGAATCTAAATGAACTTGTTATATCAAATTGAAGGGTGTGTGGCAATGCAATGAAGAAAAGGTCAAGGTCGTGATAATATATAACGTCTGCCTTTGATCACGTAAACGGAGTAGCGAAGGGCTATGATAATCTGTATTTATCAAGACAATTTTTTGTATTTCTCTTAAACTGGGATTTCCAGGGATTTTTCAATGTATTTTTATCATTCCAGCCACACCTGTGACACCCGTCTGTCCTGGTCGCGGCGCCGTTTGTGACACCCGACCTCTTTCAGTCACGACGCCAAATGTGACGTCGGCTAACCCTGGGACATCGGTTGAAGTCTTGTTGGATTCTAGTACCAACTTGTCGTACTCGGCTCGCTTCCAACACCTGGTCACTGAAGCAACTGCTTTGATCTCGATTCAACCTACCCACGTTGTGATTTGATCTTAGGCTGATGAGATCAATCAGACGTCGGGCCGTAGTGCCAGCCGAATCTGGGTCAAGGTGATACTGCACAATAAATGTAGACAAAAAAAACCAAAAGCACAAACAACAACTTCAAGGCGAGCGACTGGTTAGGAATAGTGATTAATTTTATGTCGGTTTGTTGAGTTACAGGAGTGCGTCTCTCTCTTTCTCTCCCAGCCCGAAGAAAAAAAATGTGGATTGTAACACTTTTGCGTTCCTTAGCTAGTTCTGGATATCTGGATTGTTTTTCAATAAAGTCGGCTCTGATGGAAAATATAAGTCAGACTTCTATAATTTGTTCTTGGTTAGAAGTCGAAATCGGAAACTTGTTTTGGTGGAAAATCTAAACTCGGACTTCAACAAATTTGTTCTTGGTTAGAAGTCTAAGTCGGAAGGCATGGAATCGTGCGGTCACCTGTGCGAGGCGTTATGTATCCGAGTCCCCTTGTCTCTTGGGCTCGACTGGATCTCTCTGCGAACTGCACTGCACTGCACTGCTCTCTCCTTACTGTACTGTGCTGTAACTTCACTCTCTGTCTGGGACTCACTAAAACACCCGAATACGTTTGCTTATATGGACGCCGATCAAAACCTGGCGTGGGGTCGGACGTGGTGTGGCCACCACGTTGATTTCAAATCCCCAATAAGGATTTTCTTTGTTTTCGGTCAGAAATATTTATCATTTTCCATTTTTGGAAATCTTCTTCCACTCCCACCCTCTTCTGCTCTCATATGGGTATCTCACCATACTTTAGAAGGCGTCAACGGTTTTCCCACTTCCTCGCAGTAACATCCCATACCTATCCTCTCAATGGGCGGTGGCAGGCCTCCTCCCTGCGTCACATGATCACCTCCGCCTGGCTATTCGGCCAATAGGCGTCAAATGATAATCTCAATTTTTATCCAACTTCACGGCATATGGAATTCCTCAATCAAGTTTTTCGCCAACATTAAGTGGACGGAATTTTGGCGAAAATTGGGTTAATTAAGAAAGACACAATAACATGGCTTTTGTTATCACAAACGAATTTCAACAGAACACAGATGTCCTGTCCAGCCGACGTCTCTTCAATCCAGGGCCGGACTCTGTGTGCGGTCGGCAGACGGCCCATTAAATACTGATAACACAAGTTCGTCATCCTGACACAGCCAATGTTTTATCTGCCCAAAAGCTCTGGGATTCTTCACTAATTTTTACGACAATGACCATCAGAATTTTTGTGGGTGGCCTTTTCTTTCTTTTATCATCTTGTCCCTCATTTAAGTCTTGTCCCTCTGCTTCTTTCTTTTCTTTCTCTTTTTCCTTCCTTTGTCCTCGCAGAGAATTTGGCATATCTCAGCATCAAACTTCTGCGAGAAAGTAAAAATGATTATCTTGATTCGCACTTGAAAATAACAAAACAAAAAATCTTTTTTCACCGATCCCCTGTTTTGGGAAAATAACAAAACAAAAAGAATATCGCTCAGTATGTCTTTCGTTATATCTATCGGTCTAAGTTATCGCTCAGTATGTCTTTCGTTATATCTATCGGTTTAAGTAATCCCCGTAATTAACTTCTGTGGTTAATTAATTGGTTAATTAACCTGCCGTTTCTAAATAGTGTTACACACCTACTATGACTGGTATTATTCTTGTTGCCAATTTCCACATTTTTTTCTCTTTCTATTTCCAGGTCTTTATACTTCGATCGTTTTTCAAATTCCTTGATTGCTCTGTTACAGTTCACTGAGCAAGCCATATCAATTAGTAGGCAAGTATTTTCTTTTCGGTTTTTGACAATTATGTCCGGACTATTTGATTCAATCTTCCGGATTGTAAAGATGGTGTAATCATATAGAATTGTGATGTCTTCTATTTTTGTAACCGGTGCTGGGTGAAGTTCATACCAGTGTTTATCAACATCTTTTCCAAAGTGTTTGCATATTGTCCACTGTAAGTATTGCCCTACTCTATCGTGACGATTTTTATATTCATTTGGCGCAAATGTTTTTCTGTTTTCTACAGAATCTACTAAATGTAAATCTCGTTTGTATTTACAACCTTTTTTCTTTCTGTTTTCGTGTTGTTTGACTAATAGTATCATCCAGTCCTTTGTTGTTTCCATGTATGCTAGCAAGCCAATAGTTGTTGTATGCATAAGGCTTCTTCCACCTTTGCGGAGTATGTATAGACAGTCTACATCAGCCTTTGAATGATGCATATTATCCTTAAAAAAAAAAGCTTTCTTGTCTTAGAATCCATTCGTCTGATATCATTTAGAGTCCAGTTCAAGATGTTGAAACTACATTGAACCATTTGGATGGCAAGGCTACTAATGGCCATAATTCTGTTCTAAGAATTCAATTCAGTTAATATCAGCCGCACTCTTCTGTAGTACACTTTTCGCACTATTTCTTTCATTTTTTTATGGTGAATTCCTTCACTTTCATTTACTTATAAGCTTCTTTTTGCTCTAAATCTTTGATTGTTACGCCAGGGTCTAAGCTAATAGAGGAAGTTTGTTGTAGTGATCCCCGTAAAATTGTGGCTTTAGCACATTTATCCAAACCAAATTCCATTCCAATGCCATCACTGAAATATTTCACTGTTTTCAGGAGACCTTCTAGCTCACTGTCATTCCTCGCATACAACAGTAAGTCATCCATGTAAAATACATGGCTTATTTTCTTTTGAGATATTTTATAGACATATTCCGTTCTGTTCGCTGGTTAATGCGATTAGGGATATACAAAATAGTAATGAAGACAAAGAGTCACCTTGTAATATTCCTCTGTTGATGTTTTTTTCACCAGACTTGTAGACTCTATTTATATGATTGAGTTGAAGTGTCGTTTTCCATATCAACATACTTTGATGAAATTGATGACGACGGGTGAAACCTTGTGTATATTTAAAGACTTTAAGATCCAGGAATGGGGTACACTGGTAATCTATGCAGGCAGTACTGAGATTCTTCTTTGTATTGAAGCAGTTTTCCATGATCATCCTATTAATAAGTAATTGGTCTTTACATCCGTAAGAGTTACGTTTGCACCCTTTTTCTTCAAGAGGTAGTATGTCATTTTTTCTATGAAGGAATATATCTGTTTTGTCAGAATAGATGTCATCAGTTTGTAAGTAGTGAAAAGACATGTAATTGGTCTATAGTTTTTGAGATATTTGTGTCACCATTCTTGGGTAGAAAGAAGGTAATTCCTTTCATATGTGGTTCTACTTCACCCATAATTAATTTGAGCGCTGCATTGTAGAGTTTAATAGTTTTGAAGTTCTGCCTGTTTAGTTGTAATGTTGGGAGTTGTTCTCGTTTCTCTATTTCAATATTTTTTGTCTGACATATATCTCATGGTTTCTTCCTTGGCTTCTTGTATACTATTCTTGATTTCCGTAAAATAATTCGGTTCAATGTGTTTTGGACTCGTTTTATTGCAGGCTTGTGAGCGACTAAGATCACACCTTTTCAACTCTTCTAAACTTTCAGCATTATCTTCGCAGTGATTGGTGTGTGTCTCAGTTTCTGCATTATGATATGTGGCTTGTGTGATGTTAGTACTTTTGTAGTGGACCGTGCGGTGTGTGTGTGTGTGAGAAGGAGATGATGAGTTATCTCTAGATTAAGGCTTCCGCTGGCCGGTCCAGCTACATAATGTTGAACTATAATGGAGTCCAAGGAAGGCAAATAAACAAACAAGACCGATATACATGTATGCGAACAAATATATATTAATAACAAATAGATTAATACACGAATTACAAATACATTGAAGACATGAATAAAATGTTACAGTGTTGTATCGAGAAATTATTGTGTGTGGGTGTTGAGTGTCCGTATGAACGCGTAAGCGTGTTCCTAGAATATGGGAAACGCTGCTTGTGTGAGAGGATCACATAGTGGTGTAAGTGAAAAGGAGAAAGTTTTTTTTACCTCGCCTCACGCGCGAGGTTGCTGCCCCGGATGAGGCAGTTGGTCGCACGTGTGCGAAACCGTGGAAAGAGAGAGAGGCGAAAGGTCAGCCAGTATTTATACTCCCGGGAGAGAGAGACCCCTGTTGAAGGGTTAAGGAAATGAAGAGGAGCTAACTGCGATACTTTTTATGTTCATTTCTGGTCCCTTTCATGTTCTGCGAGTTCATCTATTCTGGTTACAGTTCTTTTTATTTCTTTAATTTCAGCATCTACCAATCGGTTATTTCTCATGTTGTACCTTCTTACATTGATTAGTTTATTGTCGTCCACGTACTTTCTAATTGCTTGTCCAACATTTTCACGCCAAATGTCATATGTTTTGTGAGTGATGTTTTCTGAGGTTTGTGCAATACTTCATAGAATGCAGTCATAATGAGTTTGTACTCTTCACGAGACCATTTTATCTTTTCTTTCTTTAAATGAATGGTTGTGGATCTACTTGGAGAATTTGCAAGGCCATCATTGAGATTATCCCGGTTGTGGGGACTTGAAGTTTCATTATTTGTATAGGAGTTTATTCTTATTTTCGACCTCAGATAGGTTTGAAGTATTGAGGGATAATGACGAGGAAACATGCGTGTTATATTTAACACAAGATAAGGAATTTATATACAACTTTACACATTTAGATTTCAGTGGCTTGTTTCAGGAAAAAGGAATAAAATATTTAAAGTTCGTAGTTTTGATGAATTGTTAAGAAGAGAAAATGTTCATATTAAATCATCGAACACAAAAAGTAAAATTCCAAAATGTTTAAAACAAATTGAGAAAGTTCGTTTTTCACATAAAAGTTATACGGTTGTATTCAACATGAATGAAAAGATATATTTTAAGGTACTTAGCTTTGGAGTTGAATAGAGTTCGTTGAAATTGTCCTGCTTTCACTAGAGGCTGATAATGTATCAGCGTGTAATTTGACACCGGTGTTATTCTGTTTCTCTCTCTGTTTCTCTGCCTTGATTCAACTTTTTCTGTCTATTTATATCAAAAATGCGATTTGACATCGACTCGTTACTTTTTTCTGTTTGTAAGACGCTCCCTTTTCTATTGGTCAAAATAAATTTTCGCGCAGGCTCGCGAATTTGAAAACAATGAAGAAAAGAGAGATCTTTTTATTTCGTATTCGTCACAGGTTCTCTCCTGAAGGACGGGCTCCCTGTTTATCCATTGGAATAGCTATAATGAACTTTTTGGGATGACTTTTAGTTCACATATTGTTCCCACGAGTGAAGCACGGATCCAAAAGTCCACCTAAAGTCGCCCGACACATTGGGTAACGGTCTTTTACAGACAAGGTACCGAAGCCTGTAAGGGTTAGTTCGTGACCTCATTGCGACATTATGTGTCAATGGTAAAAAGGGAAAGAAAGGGTTAATTTGGAATATGACTTGGAACAGGCATAGAGGGTTAAAAGCATGAGGTGACATATAGATTTATGTCAGTTTGCCTAAAAGTGACCAATGACGAGACCATGTCTCATGATTACCAGGAAGAAAGAGTATAATATTTGATAATTTTAAGGTAGAAGACAGAATCAAGAGACTGGCCTATGCCTGTCTGTCAGTCAGTTATGAGCCAAGCGTGATACATGACTGACGAGGCAGAATTTGTTTCCCGCCGTAGGTTGCCATTTCTTTCTGCGGTAGACCAGTTGCTATCAAAGGCTATATGACCTTACCGTCTTTTGGATTTTATCCTGCATTGAAGGAATTCAGATAAGGAATGGATAAGTACAATTAATGGCTAAAAGTTGAAACCTCCTTTCTTCCTACGCAGTTTGAAAGTCGGAGTTGTCAAAGAAACATCTGAGGTGACGGGCTTAGATGAGATACCAAGAGAGGCGGAGAAACTATCTCTGTCCATTTGGAAGTAATGGTGCAAGGAATAGATAAGAGAAGGAATTAGTTATACGGGCGGGCCAATACCTGCAACCACTACTCTTAGGAAGAAAGAATCTCCCAAATTTGGGGAGATAATTAATATTACAAACCAGACAACAAAAGAAGCTTTGTTTAAACCAATATAGAAACTTGGGGAACTTCCAAATTCCCAAACACCGTTAGCCCCCACTCCGGTTTTGAATTGAAGTCAATATAAGCGGAGGGCTTTAGCGGCCCAGGCAGTTGCAGTTGGAGTTAGAGTTGCAGACATAAGACGAGACGAAACAGCGGCGAAGGAGCTGCTGAAACCTACGTGACCTACTGCCGAGAGAATTCCCGATTTTAAGCCCTGTTCCAAGACAAAAGTGTCACTAAAAAGATTTTAGTGGGAAGAGTTAATTTTTGTTATATCAAGAACCACATAAACCAAATCGAAAACTTTTTTGTTTTTATGACGTCTGCATAAATAATAGACATTACTATTCTTTCATCATAACACAGCTCACCGTGGTTTGAATCAGCTCTGCAATGCTGACGATTAATCGGTCCCTACCAGCTCTATGATCAAGAAACACAGCGTGGGCGGAGCAGTTTGTTGACCGAAGTGTACAACGATCGTTGAACCGTGGCAGTATCGAACATCGTGGGATTGACCCTGCAATCAATTCATTGTCCTACAACCCTGAGGACCAAGACATCTTCTGGTTATAAGCGGCCTGTGGTAAGGATCAGAACGTCTGGTCACTGCTGACCAGGCCGACCTAGAATCGACCTCTAGGTTAAGTGTTACATCATAACGCAACAGTCACTAACTCCTCGGCACGATTAATACCTTACGTATTACGGGTTGTTGTTCAGAGTTTTCCTTCTCGATAAAAAAATGACCATACTAAGTTTTAATTTAGTATAAGTCGCAATGACCACTGCCAGATGAAAGGTCAGGGGTACATACATTGGGGTTATCAAGGAAAAAAAAAGAAAAAATAGGTACGATCCTTACCTATGCGTATACATGTATACACACAAATATATATATATATATATATATATATATATATATATATATATATATATATATATATATATTCGGATTTCTAGTTCATTTCTTGCTTACATATTAGGAAATTCCTCTGAAGTACATATGAGTCTGGATAAAAAAATAAACATTTCAATTAGCCTCTCACTGATACATTTGCTTTTCTTCTCTTCCCCATTTTTCTTCTTTTTTTCTCCATCCTTCTTCACGTCCTCCATCTCCTTTTCTATTACAGCCAACGTCGTGCGTTTGCTTATTTTTAAAAAATAATATAACGTTCATTAGTTTGAAAAAAAAATAAAGCGTTAAGAGGTCATTTGATAAAAATCGCCTGAGGAGAGCGTAAGGTTGAAACCAAGGTAGCGGATTCAAACGACCTCCTGATTTTTAATATATATATATATATATATATATATATATATATATATATATATATATATATATACGTGTGCACACATAGACGAATATATACTATGCTTAGATAAAAAGCACAATTCAGTTACAGAAAGTGTGGGAAAATTTTTAAAATTAAAAAATAAGGATGAAAAAGTTTTTAATTAAAAGAAAAAGAAAAAAAATTAAAGGTGAAATGAAGTCAAAAGGACTTAAAATTTAACAAAAAATGTTAAAAACTTACATACTGAAACTCGAGCACAGATTGGAAAGGCCAATGAAAGTGATAATAATCAAACTCTATAGATGTAGATCACCCTCCACACCTCCGGCCTGTAAAAGTTGGTGGAGGGATCACTAAAGGATTTATTAGACAAAACAAAAAAAGGAAAAATACAATAGATTTTGCATTTGAGGTCGTTTCTCATCCTCATCATAATACAGAACCCTAAAAAATAAGATTCTCACTCAAGGAATAAATAAGTAATCAGCCAATACGATCATTACCCATGCGTATACGTGCGCGCGCAAACACACACACACACACATATATATATATATATATATATATATATATATATATATATATATATATATATATATATATATATATATCGACAAATATACACTATGCTTTATATTAAAAAAAACAATTCAGTTATGTAAACTTCCGCTGGAAGTGTGGAAAAATTTAAAAATATATTATTATTATTATTTCCTTTGATTTCATTTTGTATACTCATTTGTTTACCAGTCCCAATCAGAGACCTAAGGTCAGAAATGACATTATAACATCTTCCACTGGACATTTTTGTAAACAAGTAAAATTAAAATAACATAAGATCACACACATTTTGCATAGATAAAGCCCTTCGTAAGGTGTGAGCTGTACTTGAGAGAACAAATTTTTTGTATTTCTTTCAGGCATAGACAACCAGCGATCCCTTAAATTAATCTATCAGAACTTTTGTTTCCAATCAAATACCGGGTCCCAACTTCAACTAGAATTACTGATTTCTTCATGTGCCGCATTTTTTGAGATTTACACTTCAAGATCCTTGTATTTTGATACTTTTTTGAAGATACGTTTTTTCAAAGATACATTACACTCTGCATGAACTGCCATGCCCATAAGATAGCACATAATGTTATTATTATTATTATCATTATTATTTGCGGTATCATCTTACCAGGGAATAATTTTAAGTTCCTAATTACCAAGTCCCTTCCGGACACCGGCGGAAAGTTATCTATGCACATTTGGGACGTTTTGTTTAGAGATGGGGAATGTTTTGCGGATATGTGCAGTTCCACACAAAGTAATATTTTGTAGCTCTGAGATACGAGGTATCCAGGAATTTTACTCATATGATTTTCGGTGCCCTTCTTCTTCTTCTTCTTCTTCTTCTTCTTCTTCTTCTTCTTCTTCTTCTTCTTCTTATTATTATTATTATTATTATTATTATTATTATTTTCCTGATTATTCTATTTTTTTTTTATTGTTTCCGCTTTTAAATTGTGACCATCTGTACTGGAAAGCGATTTGCAAATTTACTTTTCAGCTGAATGCAACAAAGGCATATTGAAGATAACTTGCAATACCAGTGTAAGAATATTATAAGTATCTCATTCACGATATACACTAATTACAAAAGTGTACATGAAATCAGGTACGTACTCATTACAACGAAACGTACTGTCAAGAGAAACGCTGGCAATGGAATATCGTGTTTCTCAAATACCAGGTGATGGCTTTCATTTTATTTTTAGTCTATTTTCATAAATGGATTCTTTGAGGCTCCATTTGTAGAACTGGAGTTCTACAAAGATTCGCGCAGCAACGTGACTTTTGAAAAAACTGTACCGGATTATTTAAAAGTATTACCAGTGAATTGGAAAGAAAAGGAGACAAGATATGTTAAAATAAAATTATCCGTATTGTTGGTATAATGTATTAAGGTAGAATGTCTCTTTTGTGAGCAAAAGAAAAGACCTGGATAATGAGATATTTGGTTGTGTACAGGACTGGCGTTGAAAGTTGTGTCGGGTCGGTTGACTAGTAGGCCACTAATGAACTCTATGAAAGCCTACCTACTGCTTACCACATTGAGCATTGCTAAGCGGGTCCTTTTAAGCAGCCAGGGTGGATACATGACTCAGCATTTTTATTTTTTTTATTTTTTGTCATGTTTTTACTTTAGCGGCAACGATTGGCTCCAATGTTTAGATTTTATTTTATATTTTGGAGGAATTTGTGAGCCTGATGCGATGCTTGGAGTCCGTGTGTATTGAGCGAATTTTATTTTTTAATTTTGCTTTTGTAGCGTTAACATCCGGCCGTCAGGTTTTGATGTGGAATGAATCAAAACGTGGTCTAATTTGAAGCAGAATATAGCATTTATTGTTCTTTAAAAACTCATTAGAACGAGCGATTTTGAATTTTCTAAACTTAGACACCAGAGAGAGAGAGAGAGAGAGAGAGAGAGAGAGAGAGAGAGAGAGAGAGAGGGAATGGTGGGAGAGAGAGAGAAAGGAGGGAATGGTGGGAGAGAGAGAGAAAGGAGGGAATGGTGGGGGAGAGAGAGAGAGAAACTTTTTCTTCAACTCTTTGACATGTTGGAACTGATTTAAAACAATTCATTAGATTAGTTAAAAAAATAAAGAAAAGAAATAGAATAAAAATTATAGAGTGAAAAATTAGTTTAATTGACAAATCTGTGCCCCGTACAAATAGACGGTCCATTTAGTTCCGAAATATATATAAATGAACTCCCTTCTTTTACAACTGGTGTTGCTATTGGAAACTAGGACGTTACCACCAGCCAATATTTGAACCATAGCTTGCCACATTTATCTCTTTTGCTCTTCGGTAGACAGTAAGTAAAATTTCAGTGCCTAAGCAGATGTATTTGCCGCATAAACATTCCTTAATCTCCCCACTGTTTAACAAAAGAGTCTTTTACATGGATTGACCTTGGCGAAGATCTTTATATTGTTATATTCACTGAACCGGCACTAAGACCAAACTAAGTAACTGTCTGTAGAGTGCCGACTTCAGAGGAGCGCAGGAGATCAAGCAAAACTAAATCTCATTTTTTATTTATCTTTTGGTAACGAACAATAACAATTTAGTTTTAAAATATTGAGCAAATGTTACATTTTTTAGGGTGGCTTCAAACAAATCAATGTTTTTTCTAAGGCCCGAGAGTAGCAGAGGATCAAGAAATAATGCTTTTCCTTATTTGTATAACAATCTGATTTCTCACACATCTTTAGAAGATAAAGAGATAAATTCCTTCCTTCTAAATCCACTCAGCTATTGGAGTTTCGTAGGAATTTTGTCTCCAGTCCATCTTGAGTGAATTTAGGGGTTAGTGTTTCAGGATTCATATCTCTAGTTCGCCTTTGAATTGGGAAATATAAAAAATTTTATAAGTGATTTTAGATAGTCATAAAAGTAGACCTTTGAAGATTTGAGACCACCCTAAAACCACAATTCTTCAAAGGACTACTTTTATGACTATTGTCACGTAGCCTCGAATTTCATTAACAACATAGGCGTAAGGAAGAGAAATCTCAGATCCTAGATGAAAGTTAGTTAGGTATAAAAAGAGAGAGATAAATAGATAAATCAAAATAGATAAGAATCTACAAATGCCTTCAACTTGCGAGCGAATATGTTCATACCCTCCTCTTCTCTTCACAACTTCTTTCCCTCTTTACCTACTCTTCCACCCACACACCACGGGTCCATGACTTTGAAGCGACCCGACGCGAAAACGACCTGGTACCGAAACCAACAGCTATCCGGCGGTCGACCATAATTGAATTCCAGCCATTCACGTGATCAGGCCATCCTAAGGGCAGATTGAAATTTTGGCCATCACGAAAACGATGCGTGATCACTGCCCCTTCCTCCCGGGTGCCCGGTCAAGGACGAAGAAAACCCACGTGACTGTCTTTGGGGACAGCAGGAGCCGAAAAAGGGTTTCTCAGTTTCCGTCCGATGAGTCGCAGACGAACATCGTTGGACGCGATCGTCCCGATTCCAAAGTGGACTGCCCACTGAAATGAGGAAGACAACGAAGTCTGTCGACTAGAAGCGAAAGGGCTGCTATAAACGGTATCGACCAACAAAACGCCTATACGTGATGCTGTAGAACGTTGAACATTCCCGAAAGGAAAACATTCTGGAAAATTGTCGGCCGACCAAAACGTTGTGTTAAAATACAAACTCTCGCTTCGGCGAGTTTGAACTTTATGCAAAACGTCAACTCAACGGTCAGATAAGTTGATTCTTTTGACTTGCTCTCCTTTCTTTTTTTTTTGTATGTATATGTATTCGCTCGCGCCTTCATTTCTTATAGGTCCCTTCCCCGTTGTTAAATGTATTTCTTTTTTTTACCTGTTTGTATATTGGTAAATAAATGTTTTATTTTGAGAACCATCGTCTTGCGTCTGTTCTTCGTTGACTCCCTTGTGTTGCTTTCATTTCTGAGTGAAGACCGAGAAAGGATCCCACGTTTTCTTTTTGAACCCGTGGTTATTTTATTCTATATGCTACAAGTTCGTAACACTATCTAAAATCATTTATAAAAATTTATTTTTCCCAATTCAAAGGCGAACTTGTGTGTGTTCTGTTGAAAATTGTTGCGACTTGTTTTACTTTTGTTTTAGGTGATTTTTTTATGTTAAAAAGAAAGCAAGAAATGTAATCCTTGTACAGTGAGACGAGGGACTTGAACAGCTTATTTTTTTAGGACGAAGGTCATGTAGGACACTCCCCACCTTCTCTCGTTTTTTGTCTTGACGGGGTAAAACTAGTTTTCACTTCTGCGGTATGCTAAAATATCATTTTCTGTGGGGATGGTGCGTTACGAAATGGGAAAGAATTGGAAAGGTGGTTAAAGTCCTGTTTAATTTGGAAGGTCAGTAGAAATGACATTTCCTGTGATCTGAGATACTTGAAGAGGTGGTTAAAATCCACTTGTTGTTTTGTGGTATTGTTTTTCGATTTGAAAGGTCTGGAGAGTGACACTCCCTGTATTGTGACATTTTTCTAGAGGTGTTTGAAATCTTCTTGTAATGGCTTGAACAGAAGAGATGAGTTCCAACTGCCCTCTGTGATATTATAACATTTCAGAGGGCTGGGACCTGCACAGAATTTATCCCTCTTTGGACTGAACTACTCTCGGAGGTGGTTGGGGTCCATCCGCATTTTTTTTTTGTGGCACTACGTAGAATTCCATGTTTCCTGCTACACAGAAAATGTTGCTTTGTTTTGATTGTTTTATTTTTTTTATTTGTTTAATTGATTATTTTGTAGTTGTAATTTATATAATAAATGACAAAATTTGGTGGGGGAGGGCTGTAACAATATGATTTCTCACATATCTTTAGAAGGTAAGGAGACAAATTCTGTCCACTCAGCTATTGGATTTTGTAGGAATTTTGTCTCCAGTCCAAATTGAGTGAACTTAAGGGTTAGTTTTTTAGGATTCATGTCTCCAGTTCGCCTTTGAATTATGAAACAAAAATTTTATAAATGATTTTAGATATCCCTTTAAAGATTTGACCACCCATGTAGCTTTGGGGTGGTCCCAATTCTTCTGGCAAGACAAGTGGATGGAGATGGGGAGACACATGATTATTCATATAAGCAGAGAGAGGCAGGAAATCGAATAATGTGGGTCCAGCCGTGAGAGAAGTAGGTAGATGACCAAAGGAATTGGAGCTGCCCAGCAACAGTGGCAGAAGGATCGGTAGTGAGGAATCAGGAGTCGCCGAGCCTCGAGGCCAGTGAAGTTAGGGAGATAGCAGTTCAGTCGAAGGAAAAGATAGCCGGCTGAGTGAGAAATTGTATTGTTGTGAATTCCCAACCAGTGTCTTTAAAAAAAAACATTTGTCGTCGCTAGTATTATTATTTGCTAAAAGCGATCACGGCCGAGAAGACAAACCTGTGTACATAGCGAGTTGGGTGTATATGAAAATACACTCACCCTTGGATGTCATAACGGGTGCAGTGAACGACGGACGATCGGAGGACGTCGTCGCAATTCTGCCACGAATGGCGTCACGTTCATCTTTGGTTAAAGAACGATAAAATTCAGATTTTAAATATGAAACAAGTCTCATTTTTAGAGTGGCTTCAAGTGAATCGATGTTTTAATTTTCGTTTTCTATTAAAATATTACACTAGATATTACAACATACTAGTGTAAAGGTTTTTAATAGCACCCAATCCGATACATTTCTTTTCATACAAATTTGAGCGGTGACAATGTTAACCAATTTCGTAATATAAACTTTTGTCTTAAGCCGCACTGTTCATAGGACCTTGAAATTTTTAAATTCTCTTTGGAGGAGACAAGCTGAAAGAATGCGATCAAAGTTCCTTGTACGCACTTTATATTAAGTTGTTAAGAAACCTTAGAAGTTTTTACTTTAAAGTGTTTATCCCATTAGCATGCAAGCTCACAAAGTTCAGGGGAATCGGCCAAACACCTGTTAGTCGATACAGATTGTCTGTGCACGTGAGAATTTAGCGTTTTTCTTTGTTTATTGAATTATTCAGACAAAACGCTTCTTAGTTGAACCAAGGACAGTTCTTCTGTTTTAAGCTTTAAAATATTTATTTTATATTTTCCACCCCTAAAAAATATTCTCGATTTTATATTTTCCATCCCGAAAAAATGGAATAAATGAAGCAATAAAATGACTACATGCATTGTTATTTAGACTATCAGGCTCATCGTGGATGCTTTGTTCATAACGCTTCGATTATTGTATTTTGAACGGATAATCGTATCAGTTAATACTCACTGGTCTTATTCACAAGTGCTACTTGTGTGTTTCTTCCGTACGTGATTTTTCAGCACAAACAGGCCCAGGGATTGAACATGTAGGATATAAACTCCTATATTTTACGGCCAGTAAGTGAAGCACAAACAAGAAACGCCTACAAATAAATCTTACTAATCTTACCCATAGCGATGAAAACGGCTAGTCAGCAACAGTCAACGACCAGATCTGCAACGACACAGTCAGTGAAGGACAGTCTGCGAAAGACAGCGAATCAGACCAGCCTCGATCAACAACTTAGACACACGTTACCATGACAACGCGTATATTAGCGATGATTTTTCTACATACAACGCCACAACAAAAGTAAGACCTGTTTCCCCTCGTTTTGTTCACTGTGTTTGAAAATTACTGCCATCGCACGCAGTCAGTCAGCAGTTACACACGTTTCATTATCGCGTGCTTCACACACACACATACACACATATTGGCGTACCATACCAATTGATTTTCTCAATTGTAACAATAACACTTCCAAACATTTCAGACTCACTTGCAGCAAATCATTTCGAACAATCGAACTATTGGTCTTTTCATGGCCACAACAAAGAACATTAATTTTTAATATGTAAATACATTCATATGACTCTATAAATGAGCATGATGTCATATTTAGCTTGGTCTTCTTCCTTTTCTGCGAAGACCATTTCTTCGCGTTATATAAAAAATTGTGTTGTATCTGTGGGCACGACACTCTGATTTTATTTTTCCTCCTAAAATCCGGGTATGCTGACACCACAAACCCATACCTGCCATATGATGTTAACGCTTTAATTCATTCATGTCATAATTTCGGAGCCTTAAACCTAATATTTGTACTCAGATAGTGGGGCTGTAATGTTGCCCTGACTCAGGTACTGAAATTGTATGAATATCTCGACTTAGGTGGCGGAATTCTTTTAGTGTCCTTTCTTTCTTAATCAGTGGTTCCTAGATGGTATTCATCTCTATGCTAGGTCTACTTGGCACATTGTGCCTAACATGTGTACTGATACACTCAGTCATCTCATTCTCCAGTTCTTTGCCTATTATCTTGACTTCCTTCCAGAGAGGTTGATGACCACCCTTTTCCTTCTACATATGATCAGTCATGCATGATTTCAACATCACTCCTCAAACAAAGATTTTGCATTATTACTCCACCCCTGAACACTGTCCTCGTTTTAGGTAAACCACAGACCATTTGAATATTTTCAAATGTACTCCTTATGTATAGTAGACAGACCATGACAATTTTTTTTAGTGTTCTCGATTCTTCTGTCTTTGATTGTGGAATCAGATATTATATTTACAGGTAAGTTGTAACCATAGAGAGTGTTTCTAATGCTGATCTTCTCCTGTCGGTAATGTAGCGGACTCCCTGGAGGGGGCGCGATATAATATGGCCTGTGCGCTCCAAATAAGTATAAGTCACCAGAGGCCCACTAACATAAAAAAGTGAAATCTGACAGGTCAACAAGAGAACAACAAACGACCAACTAAAGTTAATACAAATGTAAAAGTAGCCGGAAGTTCATTAAGCAGGTCCATTGACGCCCATCAACCAGGTGAGTTAGGATGAGATAAGGACCGGGAATAATGAAGGCCAAGTATACTGGAAGTAAGGGTACGTGGTAGCCAGAAGTAGTTTAGGTCAGGATTGCCGAAAGTAAGGATCCGAGATAGCCGGAAGTAGTAAGACCAAGGATACAGGAAGTAAGAGCCCGTAGTAGCCGGAAATAATAAGGAGCAAGAGTGCCAGAAGTAAGAATTGATAGGAAAGTCCAATTAGCGTCCAGTTGGCACACAAAAATAAATGGGCACGTAACACAATATATAACCCTTCAACCATTTATGAGTTTGGTATAATATTGTAGGCAGCGGACGATCCATTTTTGGATACTGTATGAATGGTGAGAATTGAATTTCATGTATCGTCCGGTGCATACTGGTTTATTATGGACATCTTGTACTCATACTCTGTGCTAGTTATTAGCACACACAGGAAATACAGGTGTTCTGTTTCTTTTATCATTGGGAACTGTATTAAAGTCTGAGTTAATATGGCGCGGCAATATTTATACACGTTCCTGGGGGTGGGACAGAGTATGAATGTGTCATCTACCTATCTAGGCCACACGATTTAGCTTTAGCCGTGATTTTTCTGTAACAATTTTTCTCGAAATATCCCATGTGTGTTGGGATTGCTACGAAATGAGTGTGTAATCAGAAGGTTTTTTGTTTTAAGATGATGAGTTTGAAAGCATGTTCTTCATATTGTGACTCCTGACTCCTGGCGGCGCGATCCTGCAGTCACGGCACCACTCGTGACCCCTGCCTCTCTCTGGCGCAGTCCTGCAGTCTCGACACCACCTGTGACGGGCTAACCCTGGGACATCGGTTGAAGTCTTGTTAGGTTCTAGTACCAACTTGTCGTACTCGGCTCGCCTCCAACGCTGGAGGTCGCTATCCAATGTGGTGGTCACAATGCAATTTATATTTGACGTAAAATAGCACATGTCACAAAATACAAAACAGAACTTAATGATTCAAATCATAACAATTGAATTTATTAAGTGTTTCATGTACATGCATATAAACTGAACGGTTAGACGGAGTTACGTCTCTTTGATTAGGAAATATTTGTACCTGAGCTCATAAGGGTTAGATTAACTATTAAATTGTAGTTTAGAAGAATGAGTATGTGTTGAATGTTTGGAATTGTGTATTGTACAAGTTGGTAATAGTTCAGAATGTACTTGCGTGATTGTTGTAAAGTTCTTTTACATCTGACTGGATTAGTCAAGACGGGAGTTCTTTAAGGGTTACATTTTGGCAGCGGAGATGAGACGCGAGAGTGACGAAGAGAGTGAGCAAAAAAGAAAAAGCAGACAGAGAGCAAGAATCACTCGTGTTTGGTTTTTATAGTATGTTGTACCACGTGACAGGCTCAAACTTAGTTGGCGCCAAAACAGATCTGCCGCGTGGGGGTGATTTGATTGGTTGAAACTGACCAATCAGCAAGCTAGATTGAAGGTGATTAACCAATGAATGCTTGTTGTATATTTTCTATGAATGATGGTAGTGGTGGTTACCACAAACTAAACAAGATATTCCTATGGACAGAACAATCATTTTCATAGATTAAATAAAGGGTCCAGTTCCAAGTTCCCTCAGGGTTACCCGGATCGATATACACCTGATGAAGGTCTGAGGACAAAGTGGCTGAAATGTTGTGATAACATAAATGAGGACAATAATCCGCATAAATGATGATAACTCTTTATCCGAGAAATTCAGAAAGTAAGCATTACTTTTACAAAATCCATTAATAAATCCTAAAATTTACTAATTTACTTTGAACAAATCTCTAGAATAAATATCGGATTTTAAGAGATTTTTAAATTTGTCATTTTCATTTTTCGTCTGTAATGGAGCTTCGATAAGTCTCATGGATTTATGTCGAACCTCCATTATGATCGTGCTAAGCCAATGTTTTAAAAATGTCTAAAATTTTATTTACATAAGTAGTTTTTTTTTTTTGACAGATTAACAAGATTAATAAATTTTGAAATAAAATTTTGGTTTTATTTGAAAGATAATAAAATATTACATTATCTTCCAAATAAAACCAAAATTTTACTTATAGGACATTTAAATTTGCCCTTTTTAGTAAATAAGTGAGTAGTTTTTAAAAAATACCACTACTTTTGTAGTGGTATAGTATTGTGGGAATGGCGTTTCGCCATTATTAAAAAAATATTATTCTCGTCCTGTTATTTTTTTCTCTATGGAGAAACATTTGTCACAAAAATCGAATTTTCGGGAAATTTTACTTCTTTCACTGAATTTGAGGATTAAACATACTTTTGTATTTAGGCTAAATTTATAAAAAAATTTAAGCATTTATATTTTTCATACTGCAGTCCATAAGTCAGATCACAAATTTCTCAAATTGGTTCTAAATTAGAGATAAAGTTCTATTGTAACAGCTACAAATATGCAAAATTGGAAAATGCACGATATCCCTGTATATAGTAAAAAGGGACATTTTGCTCGCCGACTGTTCAACCCGTACATTTTTGAACGTGAACCTTATAAGCTGCATATATTTCAACAGCGGAGATTTCTGTTTTTGTTTTTTGTTTTTGTTTAAGCAAAAATGAATAACTCGATGTAATTTAAAATGAAAACAAATAAATCTAATGAAAATTACAATAATGTAAATTTTATAAAGAGTAAAGACAAATAATAATTTGGTTGAGTGATTGATTGATTTATTTACGGCTTGTCAACACTTTGTGGATTATTAAAAGTCGAAAATATTTTTGGATTGTTTCTTTTATGCGAGTGAATATTGTATTAACATTTTTTTTAGATAATAATTTTTCAGATAAAAGTTCTAATATTTTTAACTAAGAAAAGATAGATTGAATGTGTATGTCACAAACTCGACAGGAATTTGAACCTGGCTCTCCGATTTCTCAGTTCAGCCGCTATCCAATAAACGGATTAAGATTCATTTTTATTTTATACTGTATCACAGGTTTCTACGTACCCTTCACGGCGTCGTGACTACTGAACACAAAACCATTTTTCTGCCAATAAAAAAATTGTTTATCTTTTTAAACCTATTTGTTACGTAGCAGAATGCTAAATTTCGTTCCAATTTGATTTTTTTCACGTGAGCACCAATTTGTTAACTGAGTAGATTTCTGATCCGTCAGAACTGAAAATTCGCTCGGAACTAGTAGAAAGAAGTTACATGACCAAATTCAGATATTTATCAGCCAATCAAATTTTCTTAAGCTTCATGATATTTTGGAGCCTCTCTAAACTGATATAAAACGACCGAAAAGCCCTTTCAAGACACCTAATGTAAGACAATTTAGATTTTTTCGTAATCAGGTAGCCCACCAAATTTCCCTCACCACCTTTTCTCACGCGCAAAGAAAGTAAGAAGTGGACTACACCATTCCTCAGTCTACATTCACTTCTTACATACAAAATCAACATTTTCCCACAACTTACATACACATATATGAATATTCATCTTTTGTTTTTAAGAATTCAATATACGTAAATGTTGTTTTAAACCCTATTCACATAATATGAAAAGTAACTTTTTTCAATTCTACCCCCCGGAATAAAATTCGGCCAGAGATCTTAAATTTCATTAATTATTTGAACTATTCCATTCATTCAGAAAAAAAAAAATTCAACATATTCCACATAAAAAAAAACTTTTCTTCAATTTAAAAGATATTTTTAGGGGGGAATGTGAGAAAAGAGAACGTCCACTCTCTTATTCCGAATGTTAAAAAAGGCATACAATAACAAACAAGACTTGAAACTACTGCGTAAAACTTGAAAGGTACAAACATTTATTATATTGGCGGAAACAATATATCCAAGTACAGTTTTTACAAAAATGGCTTGCACAAGAATTTTCCTTTCATGTGCCTTATTATGAACAAGTCAAGATAATATAAAATTATAGAAATTAGCTCTACAAAAGATTTACAATACAATTTTTCAAATCATGAAAAAAAAGCTTTAGAACGTGATACGAAAACTGTTGAAAAAAGGTGCATCCACCTAATAGTTAAACGAAAAAAAAATTACTTTGCTTATCCCACGAGAGACTCTGGGAAGTTTTAGTATATTTTGAAATGTCGTTCGGTTTTCTTTTTGCTTGGCATACACTTATTTCATTGGCTTTTGCTTATCCCACGAGAGTTTCTGGAAATGTTTTTTGTTTTGTTTTTTTAAAACATTTCATTCCAAGCAAGGCGGGAGTGCCACTAGCACGCAAGGGGCTACAGAGAGTGGAAGTAAGAGAAAAGAGTGGTGTTTGAGGAAAGGATAAAGAAAAAGATGGGGATGAAGATCAAGACATTAGAAGATGTCGATTTAAATTACATTTACATTTTTGAAGATTATAGTTATCGGGAAAGCAAGTAAGAGGAAGGGAGTTTCACTGTCGGGAAGTGCGAGAGAAGAAGCTGTTGGAGTAGAAGAGGCGGTTACATTTAACTGTTTCGACAGTAAAAGGGTGAAGCCGAGATGCCAACCTAGTAGTACGCTTAAATCCATGCAGTTGGGGCACCAGTGAAAATAGCTCGTCAGAACAGTTGCCATGAAAATATTTGTGGAAAAGACAGAGGGAAGCCACATCACGTCTGTGAGAAAGTGACTGGAGTCGAGATGCCAAATCAGGACTTATCACATCACATATCCATCTTTGGATTTTGTCGATAACCTCCAGATGAACAGCCGGGGCACCAGACCATATATGGCAACAGTATTCAATGCAAGGACGAATGGTAGATTTGTAGATTTGAAGGATGGACTCAGACGAGAAAACCCTTCTGGCACGACACAGAGAACCAACTTTCCGTGTGGTAGTCGTTTAGGACGACCTTCATTTCACGGTTTGACAGGAATGATAAGATTATATCAAATAATCGTCCTGTAATACCATATTCCTGAAACTTATATAGAAGGCCGACATGCCAAACCCTATCAAATGCCTTAGAGATATCTAGAGCCAGAGCTCGAGCTTCGCCGTTCGAAACACAGCACCAGTAATGCCAATTTATCTCTTTTGGAATTAAATCTCTAATCCCTTTGGTTTGTGTGTAGCTTCCGGATTCCAAATTTAGTTCCAAATCTAGTTTTTTGGCAAAGTTGTTACACTACAATTTTTTCTAATTTTCTTTACTTTTTATGGTAAGAATTTCTCGTTATTTTTTTTAATTCTCCAATTTTCTTTGTTAAGAGTTACTTTACCTATTAAGTTACAAAGGCAACTGGTTACAAAAGCTCAATTCTAACCATACAACTTTAATTCTTTATTTTATGAAATGCTCAATTCATTTTTAATCTTTACGTACACGAGTAGTATCCGAGTGGAAATAAAGAATGAAAACCATTTGGTTAGATTTTAGCTTCTGTAACCGGTTGTTTTTGTGACCAAATCCGTAAAGCAGCTGTTACATTAAGATAGGATATATGAAGTAAAAGGGACACAAGTTCTAAATTTGCTAGTCGATGAATTTATTAGTTAAAAATTACACATTTTTCTTTGGAATATATATATATATATAAATCTATTGGGTCAGAACAAAAGTATGTAGTGTTTTTTTAAGTGAATTTCAAAGACAATATTTAGATATTTGTACTTAGTTTATTCAACCACATATGCATCATTTTGTACCATGATCTTTGAGGCAGATTCATGATTCTAGAATTTGACATTATTTTAGATGATGAACAGACTGAGTTGGTTTTACAAGCTTCCAGAGTATTTAAGTCCCTCCCACTAATTTTGTAGGGAGTGAAATGTGTGGTAATTCGAAGATGCAAGTTCAGGTGAATACGGCGAATGTAGTTGGACACCCCAACCAAACTGTATCAATTTCTGCCAAGTCTGCAAAGAAACATGAGGTCTAGTTTTACCCTTGTAGAGAACGAGACTCTTAGCCAATTCCAGATGCTTTTCATTGTGTCCTACCTAATCGATTAAATTGAGAACAATACTTTGAATTCAACATCTGATTTTACGGAACTAGCTCATAATACACAAGGACCTTCTTTTGGTAGAGCCAGTGCGTACTACCCCCGAACTCATCGACAGTCGCTATCTGATTAACATTTTTTACCTACATTTATACGTTACAAAAACTAAGCACAACTGACTATTAAAGGATAAAAAATCTTTGCACATTTTGACGTCATTCGGGGTCTGTTTTTGTCCAAATCCGTGAATTTGTTTTGCTCATGCTATGCCTCGAGAAAACTATATAAAAATCACTATTTTTTATTCATAATGTTCAATGAGTTAAAATTATTCAAGTTTTTAACAAGAAAAATCTCAAGTTGATGTTAAAACTTGCCGCAACATATTGTTGATTGCAGTAACCTATTATGACATCTACATTGTATTTATTTTCAATTTTTCGAGTTGAATTGTTCACCTATATTGCATATGATCCATTATTGTACATAATTAGGTTACAATAAAATGTGTATTTCATATGAAAACTACCTAATGAAAATTGAGATGTAGTAGAGTGGAGGATATGATATTCACAATTGTATCATAGATTCAATTGGGAATATCATAGATTCGGGAGTAGAGGCACAAGATCCTGTTTTTTGGATAGAGAACGATATTGGAAGTGATTAACAGTGGCCCATTTAATTTTCCGCAGGATCCTTTTATCTCCACATTTTTCTAAACAATACATTTTTCATCGCTTGTAATCGTTCTTTGAAAAATGTGTCGTCTTTTTCGCATTTGAGCTGAGAATCGCATGAGGTCCATGCATTTTTTTCCATTAAATCATAAGTGACCCAAACTTTGTAGCGATTCACGTATCCAATAGTTGCCAGATGCCTTATAACGCCTCTATGAGTCTGTGTTGGTCGTATTATTTTTAATCAGTGTTTTCGATTTTGGACTGCAGGCTTCCAGATCAAAATTTCCAATTCTGAACCTATTTTGTATATGAACAGTATCTTCAGCTATGGTACCATCTCCATAAACAGCACATATCATTTTTGCTGTTTATACAGTGATTTTCTGGAAATTAAAGAGCATCAAATAATGAAAATGCTTCTCATTTTCCTTCATTTTCCCTTTTAACGTAAAAACGTTTAAAATTCCCAATCCACACATGAACCAAAGATGAGTTGAAATGTCACCTTTCAAACTATGTATATATGTCGTAAATTTCAGTCACGTATGAAACGAAGTTACGTATTCAATCACTACCTATCGAAAAACAATACAACAATCAGTTAGAACCTCATATATACATATATAATTCAGGTTCTGCCTAATCTTCGCTTTCCATTCTTGAGTCCAAAAGTGTCTCCGCATCCTTGTGGGTGACAAATTATTTTTCACCCTACAATTCCTTTTTCACAGATGAAACGTCACAAGTATCTTGCTGCTTTGTCTCTATTTCCATGGAAAATGTCCAGACAAACTACATTTTTTAGTTCTACCAGTCCTAATCTTCATGACTAAGACCCATCGTGCCATGCACATTGTAGCAAATCACCCTCATTCCTTTCATATTAAACAATCTTAACCTGTCTAGAGTTAACGGTTACCTTCCCCACATATCTGCATAAACTGTGCCTCTTACTCTGTAATCCTCTACCTGGAGTGGCCCTCGGGCCTTGTACATCATTGTAAAAAATATAATCAACAAATGTGCATACACTTTCTTTATAGTGTCTCATTGGAAAATTAAAAGTGAATAATTGAATGAAAAAGTAGGGGGAAAGGTACATAGGAGTTTTTATTTATTTAATTTTGCATTTTGTCATACAATTTCTCAAATTCTTCTTTATTAATTCTAATGACTTACAAATCGGTCTTTACAAATTATTTTCTTTTCCCAAAATGAAGTAATGTTCATTATTTATGTTTGTATACTCAAAAAGCATTGGTTCATTTTTCATGCAATTTCACACAAAGACATATTGTTTTGTTTTTTTCTTTTTTAAGTAGGAATGTGTTAAACAAGTTAATAGACAACCATATTTAAAATTCTACTTTCAATTCACATTTATTTTATTTATCATTATGATAAATTTATTCTAGCGATTGAATAGATTTAAATCTGACAGTGATTTAAAATTTTCTTTCTTTTTTCCAAAGGTCACTATCCCAATTATCATCATCTTCTAAGCTTATTTAGACAGCTTGTTTGATCAAAATTTACAAGCTCATCTGGTAGTTATCAAAAGAATAAATAAGAAAGACCTCCTGCAACTAAGATAATTAACCATATAAAAATACTACATATAAAAATCAATACTATTTTAGTAAGTATAATATTTTGTATAAAAAACAAGATATCAGAGGAAGGATTTGAATACCCTGTAATAAAAAAACTTGTTAGTGGTTGAAATATGCTATCACTGTAGAAAAAAGTAAATCCTCTTCTATATAAGTATAGTATATGATGCCAAGGAGGCATGGTGGAGTAATGGATAGCAGCTTGGATTGAGGAATTGGAGAGCCGAGTTCGAATTCCAGTCGAATCCATTACATTCACTTACATGCTAATACCCTTGGGAAAGGTATAAATTCTCTTCTCCCCCCCCCCAGGTATGGGTAAATAGCAGGATAAACTGGGTTCTATAGCCTTGGATGGCAACTGGTCTACTGCAGAAAGAAATGACAACCTACTGCAGGACAAAATTTGCCTCATCAGTCATGTATTGAAAGATACATGATTGCCTAAGTGTGTCACATAACTGACTGATATTATACCAAAATAGACTTCATACACATTGTCTATCAGAGAAGCCAGGTGAATCAGTAGGTTAGACTCCTAGCTCCAATGTCTCACACTTCCTGTCTGTGGAACTCCCTTCTTCTTGCTTCCGTGATAGCTATAATCACCAAATATTCAAATGCAATGTCAATCGACATCTCCAGATGCCTTGATCTATTCCCTGTCCTTCTCTTCATCCTTTCTTCTATCACGCGTCTTTACTCTTGCTCCCTCTCTCTGTAACCCCTTTGGTTCCTAGTGGCACTCCTGCCTTGCTTCGGGTGAAATGCTTAAAAAACAAAAAGCTACCAGGCTTATATCAGTACCTCACTAAATATCAGTGGCTACCCTTGAGATGAAATCATGTCAAAACAACTGCACCTAGAATATGCATATGTGGGACATGCCAGAATACTGGCAGATATATAAGCACTCACTTGAGAGAGAAGGAGTATACGGCCTTATAAATCCTTGGCAAGAATGTAGTATCCACATTTGGAGAAAATACCAAAGCCACACACCCTCTTGCTGAGAGTAAATGATGAAGTCCAAAGTTGAATAACTGTCCTGGGTAAGACGATAAACTACATCCTCATCCTGGGTAAGATGATAAACTACGTCCAACAGCAAGGCCTCTGATCAGGAGGTTTTGAGGAGCATGGAACCGCCTCTTAATTGCTGGTGTTCCCAGATCCACTCTGTCACAGGGTGGTAGCACCTGTTAGGGTTCCAGCTATGGGAAAATAGTTAACACCCAAACTTCTGTAAAAATAGTTTTTAATACCAGAAATACTTTGTAATAATAATAAAAAAAATTATTACCAACGATAATTTTTGAAGGAAAAATTATTATCAGCAATACTTTAATAAAATACCAGTGATACAAACAACTATACATTTTTTGAAAAAAATATTACCAGCAATTTTCCAGAAATAGATTTTTGAAGAAAAACATATTACCAGCAATAAAAATTTTGTCGGCATTAAATAACCCATTGAGGTTGATATGCCATAAAACAAACCAAACCAAACCAAAGTTGAATAAGCAGTAATGTTGTCAGAGAGATTTAGTCTCATGTACTTATTAGACTGTATGACAATAACATGACTTAAGAAATATTAATACTAATTAACTAATCACTGCACCAGGCTTTCCCAGAGATAAAAATATCATTCTCTGTCAATGTTTTCTGATATGAAACATTTTTATTATTCCAAATATTATATTTCCTGCCATATAAGGTACATTTAGAACAACAACAAAAAATCCTCCCCAATTAATCTTGTCTTATACCCTCATCATTGGGTTATCATAGCTCCATGTCAGCATCTGTCCCTGTGATACAGCCATCTTAACAACATGGAACACAGGTTCTCTCTCAGACCTACAGAATCCCTCCCTCTGGCTCCAATGATACCTGCTCCTGATCCTGACTAAATCTCCTTCAAACAGCTGTTGGTCACTGTAGACCCAATCATCAGAAATGGGGATATGTCACTGATGTTGACCCCAACTGCCAATGCAGGCAATCACAAACTATGGAGCATCTCCTAATTTGCCATAATCTTGAAAATCCATGCACACTTAATGACCATGAAATCATAACATCCCCAAGCAAGGCTCTGTGTGCAACACTGTATGGGTGTGATGTAGCAACTCTATAAGAAGAAGGTTAGGTCATGTATATGAGACTAACATGTAAACACTTTTGTTTGACATACTGGTCCTTGTTAATCCCAGAATTAAATATCTATGATTATAAATCATTAAATTACAATTACAAATGAAAATAATTTTAAATTATAAAAAAACTGATATATAAATATGGATGAATCATTATTGATTAATATTAGTTTTTTTTCATAAATATTCCTAAATTATGAGTGCATGTTAAAAAATCAGTATTATATGGCAGGAAATATTTTCTCAGATTATAAAAATGAGTCTTTGATAAATAATTAACAAAACTCCTCTATTCTCATGTTAACATTATTTGTGTGGAATCTTAACACCCAGTCCTGAGATTCTGCTTGAATAGATTACAACGAAAGAAAAAAAAGAAAAATAAGAAGCAATTTTTTATTATTAAATCTCATCTATTCTCATTCTAACATTACTTATGTGGGACATTAACACCCAGTCTCGAGATTCTATTAGAGGAGATTACAAAGAAAGAAAACAAAAGAAAAGATATAAGCAACATTTGAAGATCACCAGATACAGCACACATAAGAAAGGTTAAATTCTAGATATGTTGGCAGAAGCATTGCATTGAAAACAACAAAGATGAAGATAATAGTCTGAGAAATAATAGGAAATAATCTCCATCATTTTGTATTGTTACATTCTTCATATGATGATAAAAACTCAAACAGCAATCATTTCCTTTCTCTCTTGACCGGGGATTGATTTTCCTTCAGACAATCTGTTAAAATCCACCCACTCAAGATTACTTAAGATAAGGATAAGAAAACATTTTGTGATGAGAGGTCATTTGAAGAGGTCCACTGCATTGAAGAAACAAGTCTGATCTTGTTTGTCTTGTTCTAGGTTAGAGTAAACTATTCATGTTTCAGTTTTGTCATGAATTACCTCAGTTCAGCTGGAACAGCAACAAATATTATTTTACAGTCTGTTGAAAAATACACATGCAGCAAAACCAGTTTATTAGGATCTTTTTGAATTTTTTTACTGCTTATAGTTAATCAACCTGATTCAGTGAACTTCTCATGGCTCTACTCACAGGCATTTGGAAAAAAAAATAGTTCAATATTTTGCAAGGTTCTTATTATGGGCAGTGTACTTGGAGTCATTATTATTATACACATAATGAAGATAATGAAGGGGAGTAAATGAGTATCGAAAGAGATAGGAGAATCTTGCAGATAACTAGTCTGGTCAAGAGAAATCTACTAGTAATTCTACATAATAAAGTAAAGTAAATATAAGTCAACCAGAGGTGAACAAGTAAAATACCAATTTTAGAAAGAGAGAGAGAGAGAGATGGAATAAATCCAAATATATTTTCTCATGAAAGTTTTGTATAAATGTACAAAGAATTGTGTCAAAATTTTGTGCTAAGATTTGTTTTAAAGATGAGGTAATGAGAAGATTCTCATTGAATAATTTAGCAAAATTATTTCAAAATAAGTAAATTACATAATATAATTAACATTTATAGAACAAAAATGGCAGGAAACAAATTTCAAACAAAATATATTCCAATTGTTTTTGTGTTTAAGTCAATATATTATTCTATAGTAATGTAATATATATTTCATGAAATTTTTTTCTTAAAGATAACAGTTTTTCATTCAGATTGTTTTGATAAAATTTTTACAATCACTTTTTATATTTTTATTTTTGTTGATGTTGATGTTGATCATTGACAGTTCCTTGCAGTGTACATGTTGAAATACTGGTTTCCATACAATCATCAAAGTTAAGCAACATTGAGCCTGGTCAGTATCTAGATGGTGATCACTTAGGAATGCCAGGTGCTGTAAGCTTTGAAGCCCAGATGATGTAATGGATAATGGCTCAGAATTGTTAATCAGAGATTCAAGTTCCAATTCCAGTCAGGTTCATTATATTCACTTATGCACAAATTAATATTTAATAAAAATTTTCAGACTGTTACCAGGACTTGCTAGTCTTGCATTTATATTGTGGTGCAGGCCACAATGTGAATAAATATTCTTTGATTTAAGTTTGTTCAAATTAAATGACAGTTGAATATGATGGAAAAATTTGAATTTGAATTTTAACTTGATTAAAACCTTGAATCTTATTGATATTGATTCATTATCTGATAATTTGTTTTTCAGTTGAGTGTAGTCTTTCTCACTTCTTATTTTTTATGTTATTTAGCATTGAGAAGTCTAATTCGCATAAATAAGAAGTAGAAAATTGCAATAAAACTGATAAAGCTTTTTTAGCTAATGTAAGATATTCCTTTTGTATTGAAATCTAAAATGTATCAATGGGTACCATCAAATGTTTTATTTTGAGCCCTCAATCACTACAAATGGTGGCCAATTCTTCTTCTTCACATAACTGAAGTTCAATATTTAAAGGAACATTTATGAAGGGATTTTGAATTCAATCGCCAAAATGTATGAACATAGTTTATGTAGACAATACACTGATTGTCCTTTGAACTTATCTGTACACCATTTCAAATTACAGGTGTGTGAAAGTCTTATAAAATATTACTATGAACAAAATAACAATAATGTAATTTTCATTTTATACAAATTTCAGAGTAATATACTTTTAAAAAATTGAAAAAGGATTAAATGAAATGCTCAATGCAGCATAGCAGAAACTTCAACATTATTAATTCATAATTCAATATAACTTTTTTTTTTAGTAAATCCAGGTAGTAGTGGGACATGAATGATTAAATGCGAATCGAAATATGTTTTTTCAGAAATGTGTTATTGTTAACGGATAAGAACTTTTGGAGCGTACTGTTGCAACACTAAGGTTGAATTTTTTTGAAAATTTAAGAGAGTGTTTTTTTTTTACTAATATGGTAATTTGAGTATTTTTTTTTGTTGTAGAAGTTTTTCAGTCAATTTGGCATGAACTAAATTGTTTAATAAATAGAGTAATGTCTCAGCTGTTATCTCGAAAATTTGCACGTCGGATCAGTTCTGATTTAGTTCATGCCACATTGACTGAAAAACTTCTAGAACAAAAAAGAAATTCTCAAATTAGTAAAAAAATGAACTCTCTTAAATTTTCAAAAAAATTCAACCTTAGCGTTGCAACAGCACGCTCCAAAATCCATTAACAATAACGCATTTCTAAAAAAAACATATTTCGATTTGCATTTAATCATTCATGTCCCACTACTACCTGGATTTACTAAAAAAAAATTAATTTCCATGCCTGAGGATGGCTGTATGTACAGATGAAAGTACTAGAAGATTAAAAAAAGACCTTATACAACTTGTAGTTATTAAAAACAGGGATCATAACATCCATTGAGTGATTCATAGGTTAATGCAACTTTAAAATTTTGTTTGCAAAGATGTTTTTTGCCTTTTTATATCATTAACTTTACTAATCTACTTTTTGTATGAATGATTCATGTAATATATATATATATATATATATATATATATATATATATATATATATATATATATCCACACATACACATATGTATACAAAAAAAGAAATATACGTAAATACATGTGCAAGCGAGTGTGTGTGTTTAAACATTCAGATGATAAATGTGGTGAGGCTTTTGGTGTACTTTACTCAAAGTGATTTATTTCATTCAAGGTTGCTTTGGGAATGTAACCTACTTAAAAATATAAATAAAAATACGCTTTGGTCTCATTTACAAAACAAGCAAAACAAGAGTTTGTTTTCAGCTTAATTTGTTTGTCAAGGTGAATTGTGTGTCAGTAAACACTCACATAAACCTGAAAGTCACAATGCAACAAAAGAAACTAGTTCCATATGAATTGATGAGCCTGACTGGACAAAAGACATAAAATAACATTTTCCTGGATGATGAAAATATTGATACTCCAAAATTCTCTGAATCTGTTCAGCTATAGTTGTGCTTTTCTTTTGTCATAAGCAAAGACCCCCTTCCTTCCTTTGTGTACAGATAGTCATAGAAAAGTTTGAAACATCTTGGTAAAACTTAGAAAATCCAGTCAGAATTTGAATGTCAAAAAAGTATCTCTCTTTGGAATTTTAACAATGCTGGATTAATCTAGTAGAAAATGCTACTCACATTTTTGAGAGCCCCACATTAAATACCTTCAAACTGTCCGGTGAAATCAGCATCTTACGGTCTGGCAATATTAATGTTTACATACTGGGGAGATGCACCTTTCATTATTCATCACATTCAGGTGACATTATATTGAGGCTGTCAGAATCATTTGCCTCATATTTTTCTGGGTTTGTTTATTATATCGATAGAAATTAAGGCTTATGGCCAAATCACATTGAAACACTGATTCTCATCTGATCATTAAAGTTAGGCAATGTTGAGCCTTGTCAGAAGCTAGATGGGTGACTGCTTAGAAATAACAGGTACTGTAAGCTTGGATGTGCAGGTGGTGTATTGGATAATGGCTCAGAATAAGAAATTGAAGAGCCAAGTTCCAATTCCAGTTGGGTATGTTATATTTACTTATGTGCAAATACCCTTGGGAAAGGTAAGAATCCACCTCTTCTTCTCCCAGCTATGGGTTAAATTGCAGGACTTGTATCAAAAAATCATTATTATTTCAAAATTTTCTTACAATCCAAAAATATATTTTGGCTTTAAATAACCTTAACAAGTTTGATAAGCTGTAAAAAACAAATCAATTCAGAATCCAGATAGAAGTTAAATATTTAACTGTTTTTTCTAAGCTCTATTACTATGCTAGTAAATAATTTGATTCAATATTTTTATGTGTTTTTTAATTTAGGGTCGTTTTTTATAATGTATACTACAGGCTCTACACAAACTGGTCCTGAATTTTAAGTGCCATTGGTTTTGGTGTGGTAGATCAGATACAATAAACATATTAGTGCTTCTTGTGCATGAGAATATAAATATTAAATGAAGATCAATAACAATGCAGCACACTGAGTCTGTATTTCCTGATTAGGCACTTCAATTCCTATCCTTGCTATACCAAATTACTACAGTGAATTTATAGGCTATTTTTTTATCTAAGTTATCATTGTACATGTTTAAAATTTTTTATCATCTGTCTATATTTCTGAGATGATGTATTGTAACTATTTACACTATTTACATTGTTCAGACTGTTGTCTTCATCTTTATTGTCATATTCACAACATTTCAGCCATTGTACGCTCAGGCCTTCTTCAGGTGATATACATTGGAATTTTAAACCAAACCACTGGGGTAGATCATTCTCGTTCCATGTTTCATAGAATGTGGAACAAGAACAATCTATCCCAATAGACAAAATAACATCATAATCATAAATTTGATAGGTCTTCCATTTGATCTTTGGAACTGCAGAAATTCAGTTTGAATGTGTTTAAGAAACCATAATACAACTAATGACATTAGAGTGAAAAAACATCATAATTCTGAGCAGAAATATGATGAGAACAGAATTTCAATCTGGAAATTTAATAATAAACAAATTTTTTCTATTAAATTATCAAAATGGTTTAATTCTTTTTGATACTATAAAGTGATTTGTTTTCATTCTCAGATTGAAAAGAAAATTAGTAGAATAGGTTCCTAAATGTTAACTGCCTTTATAGAACCAGTTCCTGGAAATTTGGGATGCCATTATTGACTAGAAGTAACCATAAGTTCTATAGTAACAGTTTCTTTTCTTGCACTTTTCACTTGTGGAACTCTCTGCCAGCTTCTTGCTTTCTAATCAATTTTAATCTTCAAAAATTTAAATGCAATGTCAATCATTATTTTCTGTCTTCTTAATTTTTGTACTTTTGTTGTTTTGGCACCATAACAATCTTTTCTTTATCTAATCTAAAAATTAACAAGGTTCATGCCAGAGCCT
Organism: Acanthosepion esculentum; assembly: GCA_964036315.1. NCBI lineage: Eukaryota > Metazoa > Mollusca > Cephalopoda > Sepiida > Sepiidae > Acanthosepion > Acanthosepion esculentum. The sequence continues at coordinate 37,913,611 of OZ038501.1, forward strand.
GCAAGCTGTGTCAAAAGCAGCTCTGAGCTAGACAAGGAGAGTGACAAAAGAGAAACCATAGAACACTATGCTACCACTAGAGAAACCAGCCAAGTGTAACATATAAAGTAGTTAAGAGGTCATCTGCTAATTATATTTCTGCCCATCTTAGAGCCAAGAAAAACAGTAGATTGACATGGACCTATTTATAAGATGACTACTACTAATAATAATAATGTGGGACTTTGAAACTATCCACTACCTAACCAAAATGGACATTTCTTCAGACTGCTAACAATATCTGCCTCAAAAACAAACATTTTGCTACACTGAATATCAAAGGACTTGCTCTAAATTAAATAAATAAAAATATATTATTCATTTTATACCCTTCAGTCAGTTCATTTTATTTCAAAAGCCTCCAGTAAATAAATACCAAGTCTCTCTGGCGCCTTACCACAGTATAAGTTGTATAATGTCTAAAGAAAGAAATATTTATAAATTTGTTAGTCGTAATAAAATAACATAATCTACAATTAGGAACCAAATTTTGACAAAGGCCTCAGTTGTTGGGAACACTGCTTACAAAAATAAAATTTCTATCAAGCCTTGTTTTATTTTTATATTCAAGATATAAGAAAGCATTAATATTCTGATGTGCACCATTAGCCAAGTTTTTATACATTGATGAGGCAAAACATTATGACCACCTAACTAATAAGATATTGGTTTTCCATGTGCCCATGAAACAACTTTGAATCAGGTACAAAACTTCTAAAATTTTTATCTGGGATTTGGTGCAGGAATGTTAACAGAATGTTCTTTAACAGTCACAAGTTACATGGTGGGGGTTCTGTAGAGTGAATGTTATTAGTCAAACACATCAATGACAATGAGATCAAGGCAACACAATGGAGATGTCATGCTCCTGAAACTATTCCTATCCAACTCATGCAGCATGCTAAGTTACAATGTTCTGATGAACAATGCCAATGTAATCATAGAAGACTGTTACACTGAAGAGGTTTTCAATGATTCTGAGATAGATGGTATGTAACAAAGTACTTTCTGCAGGAATAATAGGGCCCAGTGTTTCCCAGTAGAACATTGCTTTAACCATCATACTGTTTCCATTGGACTGTTTTTCCATAAGGCATCCTTCAGTATTTCTCAAGGATAATAATGCATATGTAACCTGCTGTCCTTCTTATACATGACACATTCTTCCATTGATAAAAGGTTCACTTCTAAAACTTATATGCCCAATGAAGATACTTTTCACAATGGGAATTGATTAGCACATGTGGTCTGAGAGATGCACAGCTATACAGCCTTATATGCAACAAGGATCAATGTTATTATAGATCGTGACACATTCCTTTCTCCACCGAGATTAAAGCTTTCTGTAAATCATGTCATCATAGTAGCTATACTACCAGTTCATATTTTGTTCATTTCATGCACCAATAAGCCTTGATAACCTAATACCTTGTCAGTGGTTGGAGGTTTTTCTCCTCTTCAGATATAACCTACAACACATAGCAACCCATAAGCCATAGCATTTTGGAAAAGCTTGGACATAGCCTTCTGGACCTGGATTTAGCCTTTATTAGAGTCAATCATATCTTTCTACTTGTCTATAACTATTGCCCATAAGCATTCAACATGCAGCAGAAAAACAAAATTTACACATAGAGATAAAAGATTAAAGCCCAAATTATACAATTATTAGAAAACATATATCTCTAACTATACACCAGTTTTCATCTAGCCGCACTTGACTCAAAACAAATTTTAAAACAAACACAAATATACCAGAGTGCTGGCTATTATCAACATGACTCTCACTTGCCACAGATGTCTACAACTACATTGGTGTGTTTCCCTTATATAGGCTATAAGAGAAGCCGAACAAGAGACAGAGAGCAGAGAGTGAGACTTCACACACACATGCTAACCATACACGCTACACCTTTCTATGGTAATTGTTTGAGTAAACGCCCCATCACCACACACACACACACACACACACACACACACACACCAAACCAATTTGCTTTGGCCAAGTGTAAATTATTATTTTGGGAGAATAAATAATTGCATACATTTGAACTGAGAAGAAAAACAATCAACTAATTGATAACAAATAATAAACTTTATTCTGATTGGAATTTCATATTGGACAACAAACCTGTCACAAGTGACTTATCACTGCATCAAGTGAAAGCTGAACACAATTGATGGGTGCAGTTAGATTAGTTGCTGAATAGAAATCATAAATCTTTTAACAATTTCATAGGAACCAAGTGATTTCTATTTAAAGCATATTTTCATTTCTCCTGCCTATGCCTAAGTCCAGAAATACAGGGTGTGGCAGAAATACCTCTCATATAATTGTAAGATATTAGCTAGACCAAGACACCATTGTCACTAATGTCTTACCATTATATGGGAGGTATTTCTGAGAGATATATGTAGGAGGTATTTCTACTGCATCCTGTATCTGTAAAATAAGTGCTTGCTTTAATCTTAAGAATTATGGATTAGTTATGGATTAAATGGTACGACTTGTATCTGGGAGGATCATTGGTATTCTCAAAAAATCTTTAATGCAATATTCATTCACAAAAAAATGAATTATTATTACAATCCAAAATATGTTTGGATTTTAAATAACCAGCAAAGGGTTGATAAGCTGTAAATAACAAATCCCTCAATCAATCAAGCAATAATCTTAAGAATGTTATAGTGGAGAAATTATGGTTAACTTTTTAGCAACAATTTCTTTATCCATAAAAAAAGATAATATGAAGGAGAATCAGCAATATTATTGGTCCTGATCAGGTGTCTTGGCTTCAGTCACTTTCCCACCATTGTAAATTTTCTTCCCTTTGCCTTTTCTATAAATACTTTCATGATAATTGTTCAGATAAGCTCTTCACTATGGTACCTAGACTTTTTTTAATTTAAGCACAGTACTAGACTGGCATTGAAATCTCATCAATTTACAGTTGAGCTGGCTAAATGTAACCGTAAGTTCTATGCTAACAGTTTCTTTTCTCGTGCTTCTCATTTGTGGAACTCTCTTCCAGCTCCATGCTTTCTGGCCATCTTTGATCTTCAAAAATTTAAATGCAATTTCAATCATTATCTATTGTCTTTCTGATTATACTTCTATTATTCTTGCTCCTTCATAATGTTTTCTGTTTTCTAATTCTTTCACACCCAGTAACCCTTTGTGTCTTAGTGGCTTTACTCCCTTGCTTGGGATAAATTCAATTAAAAAACATGCAGTCTACTTTCATAAAATAATTATTTGAAAATGGAAAAATAAAAACTAAATACTGATATATGAGGGTAAGTCAAAAAGTAATGCAATTTGTTTTATTATACAAGAAATAAGGAACATAATCAAACATATTGTACATCAAGATATAGCTATATATCACAGGTTCATATCCCTACTTTTCAATATAGTTACCACATCTTTCAATGGCAGTGTTCCATCTATGAATGAGGACATGTATCCCAACTTCATAAAACTCAGCTGGTTGCTGATGTAGCCAATTCCATGCAGCAGTTTTAACTTCTTAATCACCACCATAACATTTGCCTCTCAGTGCCTCTTTCATTGAAGATGGAAGTCTTTTGTGAATGTTTACAGGAGTTTCCTCTTTAGACAACAAAGATTATTCCTCTTTACTTTTGACAGACTTCTGGGGAGGCGGCCATTTTCATATCAGCTCATTTATTCATATATCTACAAAAGAAATTTGATAAGAGTGTATCTGCTTTTATATCTGTATCAAATTTCAAATAATTTTGATGAGAAATATGCCGCCTATGACAAAAAACTTTTTGACTTATCTTAAAATGTAATGTTTTACTCTGATAGTCCTACTAAGACTTTATTTTATAGAGTGAAGCAATTAAGAAAACAAGAAAATCTTTTTTCCTATAATAAAAATGATGCTTAATTATGGAATTACACTCTATCAAATTTTATTATGTAAATCACATTTTTCCTAATAGAATTGGTATACCAATGGATGATGGTAAAATTTTAGTGAGATAATTATGTCTATATAAGCAATATATTTTGTGAGTTTCAGTTTATAATATGTATTTTTGTTAAAGATATTGATAATTTGTTTTGTGGTGTCAGGTTTTATATGCAAACAAACATAAATATTTATTTTTAAATTAAACCAAAAGATGCAGTCCATAGAAACATTTGATTAGCACATATCCAATATTATTATATTTTTAAGTCTTTTAATTATTGATTTTATTAACTTTTTTATTGTTTTGCCATTAACATTACTTTCATGCTTTCCCAAAATTATTGCCTGAATACTGTACGCCATTCACATATACATATTTTTAGTGCTTTTATGTGGCTGTGGTAACATTGTAATATTATCATATACATATCTGTTATATATATATATATATATATATATATATATATATATATATATTAGTTGTATATTTAGGCAGCAATCCTTCGTTTATGCATGTTTCATTAAAAACGACAGACAAGGTACTATGGTTAAGTTTTTTATTTAATTTTTCTTGTATTCAAACAAGAGCTTTCTTTTCTGAACAAGAGTGTGTAAAAACTGTCTAAATGTTTTATAGTTTCGAGTGCTTTCGCCTATACGTTTAGCCATTATCAAGGATGATTCAATTTTTCAGCTTAATTGAGTGTGTGTATTATGCGTATGTTTTAGTGTGTTGTAGAGATATTTTTAATTTCTGAATACAGGTAGCACATTGTGGCCTTGCTTGTAGTTAATATTGTTAAGAGTTGGCTTTTTCTATTTTATTATTAAAGCTTCTATTATTTTTAATATTTTTTTACGAGTGGATGAAGTTATTATATTTGTGTGTTTCTACTAGTATGTTTCTAATGGAGTCTGGTAAGTTTGTGTGTGTGTTTAAATGGGTTCTAATGGAGCTATGATCAGATAGGTGTGACGTAAGGCATCTGGATAAGCATATTGTTGTATAACCGATGTAATTATTTATGAGTCCGGTTTGATCAGAATCACAGTTCCTTAAGGGGTATTTGATGTTCATTCTTTGTAATTTTGACTTAACTGGTGTATTGTTATTTTTGAGAATAAGGTTAGCTGTCTTAAATTTTTTATAATAGATAATTAATTTGATTTTTTTATTTGTGTCAATTGGGGTACTGTATTTCTTTATAATATGTCTTAGTGAAGATTCGTCTTGTTTATAGTTAATGTGCATTTGGTTTTTGTAATAAATGTTTATGTAATTTTTGACTGTGTGTTGACTATTGTTATTACTTACTTTGGAGAGAAATAGTCTAATAAGGTGGTTAGGGAAGCCATTGTTGATTAGTGTTTGTTTTACATTATTAAGTTCTTTGAAGAAGAGTAGTTGAGAGGATGAATTCTGGTGTGCTCTTTTTAGGAAGTTTTTTATTACTGCTATTTTGTATCTGAGTGGGCATTCACTTTTAAAGTTAAGGTAGTAAGAGTTTCTGCTAGTGGGTTTTTTGTATAATGAGGTGATAAAAGTGTTATCGCTATATATTATCATATATAATGATTAACCTTGAATTTTTTATTGGATTAATATCTGAAGTGGCTGAAGGCCATTCTGTTAATTTAGTGTTTCTGAAAACATTTTTGGCAAGATGAGCAATAGTCAGCTTTGTAGAATTTTGCAGTTTGTCTTACATTTAATTAGATTCTTGCTTGTGACCTGTACCACTCAAAAATATCTTGTCTTTACACCATTATCAACTTTGAAGGAGACTATAATTATACTGCCAACAATACTAGTCCCAAACATTACCCCACCTTCCCATTGTTATCTTCTAAGTCATGTTGGTTGACTATTTCCATAAAGGACTTCTAACAAAGTGAGAAATCAGACAACAGAGTTCAAATTTCAGTCAACTTCGTTACATCACTTGCACGTGTGAATCCATCTCTTCTCCTCCCAGTTATGGGTTAAATAGTAAAACTTATATCTGGAAAAACCATTATCACCAAAACATTGTTAAGGCAATAATTGCATGCAAAAGAATTCTTACAATCCCAAATAAGTTTTGATTTTAAATAAGCCACAATGATATGATAAGCCATAAATAACAAATCAATCAATCAATCTATATTTACATTCACAACACCAGCTTCTTCAAATATTTTCATGTTGACCAATTTGCTTCTCTTGCTTCTTACCATTTTGATTCCTCTTCAAGACAGTTTTTCTTTCTTGCCCTTATCTTGCCAATGTTTCCAATTTCTCATTTGATTCTATCTTTGACCTCTGTTCAATGTTTTTTCAATTCTCAACATTGTCTTCCTATAACCCAATATTTTTACCATATCTTGTTTTGTTTTTAAGACTCTATATTTCTTAGAATCCATGTTAGTCTTTAATGATCTAAAATAAAGAAAATAAATATTAATAATTATACTATTATATATATATTTATTTACAATAAGGTGAACAACTCTTTAGTTGCATAATAAAATCTCACATTTATCAAATAAGAAGGTACTGTAAATATTTCTTATAAAACAGATTTTATAAACTGAAATTTTATTTCAGTTTATAAAATCTGTTTTTATAAAACAGACTTTATAAACTGAAATTCACATATGTATATTTATCATACAAATCTAAGTAGATGCTGAAAATTTTATCAATATCAGTGGATTAATATCAATTTTATTATGAAAAAAAATGAGTTGCACAAAAAATCCAAGATTGTGTATTTAAACCGGGAACCTCGTCTCTGTATTTAATCCCTATATACTTCCTGTGAAGATTTACTGTTCCAAATGAAATGTCAAAAGAATGTTGCATGACCAGAGAGATGCCAAATGACAAACATCCAAAGAAGACAAAAAAACACAAGAAAAAGAAAAAATGTAATGATCAATAGCCTGAATAATTCCACTAAGGGTAACAGCACTTCATATCAAATCTTTACACAACAATAAAAGGCTGAAAACCCACTTAGTCAAAAGTGTAGAGCTGAAAACCATAACAATGAAGATGCTAGTCTGAATAATTTCCCCAAATAAGGACAACACTTCACTTCAGAATTTTAAACAAAAAAATGACTCTACTGAATTTTTAGTTTCAGATTCTCTCAATCAGGTTGTGAATTTAAAAGAGCTTTAATTTTGAAAGGAAATAACAATATTAGTATACAACCTAACAGCAGGTTATCTTACTACTCACATACCCAATAATGATTATAGTGGAATGGAAACAAAGTTTCAACAAGGTTTACTACAACCAGTACTTAACAATGAAGACATTTATGCTGGAACTATTTCAGGGTTGAATCTTGGAAGAATGTTAAAATTAAAGCAAGTAAATTAAATGATATGATAAGGAGAAGTGTATGTCTTAAACATAACAATATTTTTCAAGTAACAATCTTATACATATATAAATGTATATGTCTTATATTGTGGTACTTATTATATAAATCAAAGGAATTGATTAATAGAGTGATGAATCAAAATAAAAGATTAGCTTAAGAGTAAACAAGCAAATAATCAATAAACAAAGATTAAGCAGTTCTTATCTCTTTTGGAATAAAATAAATCCATTGATTATATTAATACTGGAGTCTTTACAAAATCTCTTATGCTAATCGTTATATATTGATAAATGACAGTGTAAACAGCATATGTCAGTTCTTTTTGTTATGAAATACAGATTACAAAAATTGAAATACCCTAGTAAATAAATGTTTGTCATGGCCATGTTATTTACAAAGATAGATAAATATAAACAATATTTTAAAGCTATTGCTCAAGTTTCAATGTTTTCATACAGCAAACACACACACATACATTCATCCATATATGTGTGTGTGTGTGTGTGTGTGTGTGTGTGTGTGTGTGTAGTTATGCAGCATATCTTCATTCAAACATGTTTCATTGAATAATATAGATATATAGTATCTACTTATTTTTATACTGATCCTTTCCAGGTGTCTAATCAGTTTCTTGATGTTGAGATGAAATTCATCAATGAAGGTAACATATTATATATATATATATATATATATATATATATATATATATATATATATATATATATATATATATATATATTAGGGTGTTTGAAAAGTGATTATGCTTTACCATAAAAGATATAAAAACAAATGTAAGTTAAATTTATTTAAATATTATTCACCAAAAATATAAAAAGACTGCAGCTCAACACAATAGTCCTGTCCCAAGATTGAAAAAATCTACACAACCACAGCTACACTACTTCTTTACTTATTATATGACACATACTCCATACAGCTGATTCCCTTTCTTCAAGTGATGGGGGAGGATTTACATATATATATATATATATATATATATATATATATATATATATATATATATATATATATATATATAATACAACAAACCAAAGTATTGGTGGAACCAACACCAAGAAAATAAAAATAAAATATGTGTACATATATATATATATATATATATATATATATATATATACTCAAAAGGAGACAAAGTTTAAACTGCTACTAGGTAGTGTGAAACTTGAGTAACAGTCTGAACTTATCTCTTTTTGAGTAGTGTCATTAGGTAACATATTTGTTCTTTCTTGCTGATTTTGACATTGACCACTGTCTTTTATTGTTTAAGTAGGTATCTGTCTTTTTCTTCTTCTTAGTTTATGTTGCCTTTTCATTTTATGGTTTTGATTTATTGGTTTTGGCTTTTATTTTTATTTATTTGGTGTTGGTTTCACCAATACTTTGGTTTGTTGTATTATATATATATATATATATATATATATATATATGAAGAAATATAGTCTTAAAGTGCTCAATATCAGAGATAGAGCATGTGTAAATATAAAAGTGAACATAGAAGTCAACACTTAGAGGCGACAGTCTGTTTCATGCTAGTGCAATTGTCAGGCAGCCTGACAATTGCACTAGCATGAAACAGACTGTCGCCTCTAAGTGTTGACTTCTATGTTCACTTTTATATATATATATATATATATATATATATATATATATATATAAACCTCTGATGTGCCATGGGGAAATGCCTAGTATCATGTAGTGCCTTGGCTGGTGAAGTGCAGCCATTTGACATGACACAAGTGTTGAGCTGTGCTATCTCAAAAAGAGTCTACAGCTCCTTCATAATTGTACATTCTTGGAATTTTCATGCAACTGGCCTCTTTACCATGTTCCAGAAATGCTCAATTGGTCTCATATTTGGCAAATATGGTGGTCATACAATTTGTCAGAAGTTTCCAAAATACTTCTTAAAACAATTCTGTGCAACATTGCACTGATGACCTGATGCATTAGGCTGCTGGAGTCACCTACTGTTGTTGAGGTACATGGTCTATAGTGAGAAAGTAATACAAAGAGAGCAGTCACCATTCAAGGATGTGCTTAGGTGGACCAATGGATCCAACCCATATTATAAGGGGACACCCCACATCATTATGCAACAACCACCAGCTTGTGTCACAGCCAAACCCTACAATCAGCCCCAAACCGGAACTGTGACTTATCAGACTGTACCTCACATGGCAAAGTCTCCCAGTGTCTAATTAGTGAAGTTATAAGCCCAGAATAGTCACTGTATTTAGTGTCATGATATTAACAGAAGCACCCTAGTGGTTCTTCTGCTCCTATATCCCATAGAGAAATAAGTAATTCTGAACTGATCTGTTGGATATATGCATAATAGCTTCTGTATTGAATGTAAATGTGATTTTAGTTTGTGTTGCTTGTCTGTTACCACAAAGTATTCTACTCAGATGTCTCTGGTCACAATAACTAAGGACATTATACTGACTATGATAGGTGGTAATCACTTCTATATGATATTCTAAGTACACATGTGACACCATAAATTGAAAGATGTCAAATATCCTCACAATTTCAGAAGTGGAATTTTCCATCTGTCTGCATAAATATCACATTCCTTGTTTTGGTGTCTTTCACGAACCTGCACTGTTCTTGTCCTATCGCTGGCCTGATTCTGCTGCACACTCTATTCCTCAGAATTTGGATGATGAGTTTTGTTATATGGCTCATTAAAATGCTATGAAAATAGTTCTGCTTAGGTCTTCCGGTATGTCACTACTGTTGTAGATTTTATTTATTATTTCTGTAATCTTGTCTATGCCAAAATCATCTAAGGCTGCCAGCATCTTTATCATAATTCCATTTGGCCCTGCTGCTTTATTTGTGTGCAGTTTCCACTTTGGTTTTTAATATTTCCAGTTCATCGATGTTTCTGTGTATTGCCACTTGTTCTCTTTCATTGTGGAATAGTTCTTTGATATATTACTTCCATCTCTGAAGTATTTTTTCTTTCTCTAATATCAGCATTCTGTCCTTGGACTTTATGTAGCCTACTGATGCGCATGTCTTTTGAACTGTCAGCTCTCTTAAAAAACTGTAAATAAGGAGAGTTTATGAATAAAAGTAATGGCACTGAATTGAGATTTTCTATAGATTTGTCAGTTAAAGCATTCTCTAACTCTATATTCATTATTTTAATATTTTTTTAATATCTTTTATTTACAGCAACAAATAAAATTAAATCTACAACTTATCTGTCTATAGTTGGAGTTTCATAGATATGATATGTTACCTTTATATAAATAAATATTATCTATGATAATTCATAAATAATAATTCAGTATAATTCTTCAAAATTGTGATTTTTTATTTAAGGCTAGCATTTTTATTGTATTTAAAAGGAGTTGTCAAATACACCAGATCTTCTTTTGAAAATAACCTAATAGTTAATGCTCATACATATGTGGATTAACTTAATGCATTTAAAGCTTAAACAAACACCTTGTTTGAGGAATAGGAATCATGATATTAACACACAGTTGGCAAAACTGATGTTATTCAAATTGAATCAGTTGTAGATGGAGGTTTTACTATGCTTTGCCTAATTACCCACATTTCTCTGACTGCTTCCCAGTTTTCAGGTATCTTAGCCACTTCTTTACGGATAAGAACTTCTTTTGTTGAAGTGAAAAAAATCTTCAATTAATTTATTAATTCTATGAATGAAGAATTTTTTTAAAAAGAAGGTAACAACTTGCTGCAAATGTGAAATAAATGCGCAAAAGCCAAGTAGAAATTATATATTTGTTTATTTGAACTAAAATATTTTGACTGAATTTTCTATTAATTTTTCAAATTAGTAGTTTCATGTTGACAACCTGGCATAAATAAATAGATATAACAATAAATTACTTCAAAGAAGTTATTCCAGTTATTCTACTTAACTAACAGGTTTATTAGCTGATGATTTGCAGTGCACATTTTCATATTGGTATCTTTGATTTACATTAGTTATTTTTTATTTATCATCTTTGAAATCTAAGATAAACATTACAAGAGAAATTTGAGCAAAATAGTTGTTGAAAAACATAAATGAATCACAATATCTTGAATGAAAAACAGTGCCTTGATTACAAGGTAGATTGTTATCCTTCTAACTTTCCTAGACTTATGACATTCCCTTGTCATAACATGGCCTCTGGTGATGGTGTATTTATAATATAATTGACCTTGAAGTTGTTTTTGAATAAAATTGTTATGGCCTTTCCTAAATGCAAAATGGCTTCTCTGTTTGTCTCTCTCTCTCTCTCTCTTTTTATTGTGACTTATTTATTCATCTATTATAATCAAGAAAAGATTTGCTGGTTCAAAAAGAAAAAAAGAAAAGAAAAAAGAAAGCTGAAAATTAAGTAATCCAGCTTTGTGTGTGAAAAAGTTTTTAGTTTTTACTTTCAATTAATTTTGCTTTTACCCAGCAAATTTTCTTGAAGAAAATATGAATCAGTAAAAGGAATGGAAACAATAGAGCAAACATAGCCTTTTTTCATTGCTTTTTTTGCTAGTCATATAAATTAATGCCGGGTCAGCTGGATGGTAAAAATGGTAGTGAGTTTACATTAAGTACCACCAATTCAACTAGAAGAGAGGGATTCATAAAGGGAAACAAACCTTTTTCCTCTCAAGAAATTGGTGTTATATAATCTTCCTTCTCTATTAGTTTGTGATTTATTTACAATCTGTATATCTATTTAGTATATATGCCTGCACACACATTTTAGTACTTAAAAGAAAATAATAATTTGGCATCCTTCAGTGGAGTTAAGGAAATATTTGGACACATGCAAAATATTTAATATACTTCCAATGCTTACATTTACTTTAAATCAACACAGGTGATGTAATTTGATATAAAATTAACAATCGCTGAAAAAAATAACATATTTTCAAACATACAATTCAGAATAAAATATAAAGAAAAGTAACAGTGGAAAAATACTATTTAGACACATTGTGTCCAAATACATTTTCTCTCACTATTTTGTTTATACTTTATTCTGCATCGACCAGATAAGGACTGATGCACTGATCAAAAACAGTTTAATGGAAATATTATAAACATGTGTATGGTAGAACAAGAAAACACATGAAATGAGAAGTACTACCATTTCTGGTGAAAAGAAAAGAAGGAAAGAATTGTTAGGATAACAAAAGATCTTGTAAATCATCATTTCCAAATTATTGGATCTGTCGCGGCATGTATGCTTCCAGCCAAATCATCTCTATAGGCTTCATCAATCATCGTCTTCACTTCTGCTGCCTTGATTAACTTGAAAAGGAGAACACTGCAAAGTTGCATATGTATCTTGTCCACCACCATTTTTTCATTTTTAAGCAGAACAATCGTTAAATTAACACTGAATATAGAACACTCAAAATCAATGTTAATTTTGCATTCAGTATCTAATTTTCAAAAGATAGGTACTGGGAACTTTTCTACACAACCAATATATATATACAGGGTGCCATGGGTAAACTGTTGCCATTTTATATTTTTAATTTTGCGCATGTGCATTGTTTGTTTTTGATTTTGTAAACTGCACAGTATAGTAGAATCAGTTGGGCAGCATCTGTGAGAAAAAGATCACCATGATGCAATTCACTCTGCCAGAAATTTGGAAATGGCATACTGTATTGCTTGGCATTCATGCCAGAAGCTCCAATATGAACATTTCAGAGTGTTTAGGTGTCAATCTGAGGACAATGTAGAGGATTTAGAAAGAGTTGGATGTGTCTAATGATGATTACAAAGGTGCTTGGAGTGATCATTAGTGATGGCAAAATTATGCCTCCATTCATTTTTCCACAGGGCCTCAGACTCAAGATGGAGGCCTACATCAAGTACTTTGATGAGGTAGTTCTGCCCTGGGTCAAGAGAGTGGCTTCTGGAAGACCCTATGCCTGGCAACAGGACTCTGCACCATGCCACTCAAGCAGGAGAACCCAGTCATGGCTGTGAGACAATATCTGTGACCATGTCACCCCTTATATCTGGCCATCTAACACCCCAAACTACAACTCCCTTAATTATTATGTGTGGGGTGCAGTTAAACAAGAGCCAAACAAAACTCCTTATAACACCAAAGATTATGGCAGCATTCACCAACTTAAACAAGGAGATTATCCAGAAGAGATGCAGGCGACTCTGAAGTCATCTGGAGGAAAACAATGGCGATTTTATTGAATAAATTTAATCTTTAATATTTCAAGATAATTTTGTGTAATTTTGGCAAATATATCTGTTAAAATGAGATGTTGGTGTTATTTTCATTTTTGCATAATTTAGACGACAATTTATTCATCGCACCCTGTATGAAGATTGCATTCAAGCAGTGTCAAAACTTCTTACATTTACACATACTCTATCGTGGATATTGAGCACTTTTACTGTATAAACATAGCATACCATAAAGCTATATTTTATCATATCATATCATATATATATATATATATATATATATATATATATATATATATATATATATATATATTTATATATATATATATATATATATATATATATATATATATATATTTTCAGTGTGATTTGACTCTAAGAAGATAGATACCTACACAGTATGGAGATAGTAATCAACACTGCATGGTGACTGTTAGCTTCCTGCTTCAATGTGATCTTCAAACATGTAATATTGATTTTGATGCTCTTGCACACTAACTCTCTGCCTCCTTCTCTCTCCCTCTCTCCCTCTCTCTCTATATATATATATTGCATGTGTGTGCAGAAAGTTCCTATTTCCTGTGAAGATTTCATTGAAGCATGAAACTGATAGTGACCATGTAGAATTGATTTCTATGTCCACACTTTTTATATCTATAAATATTCTATCTTCAATGTTGAACACTCTTCTTCTTAAAATATACCAAATTTTATATATATATATATATATATATATATATATATATATATAAAGAGGCAAGAGGAAAAACTATTATTAGCTAATGAGTTTCGTCCTCTGAGGTCCCTCAGAGAATATATATATATATACATATATATATATATATAAATATATATATATATAAATATATATATATATATATATATATATATATACATATATATATATATATATATATATATTTATATATATATATATATATATATATATATATATATATATATATATTTATATATATATATATATATATATATATATATATATATATATATGTGTGCTCCTGAAAAATTTATTTCAGTTGAGCTCTCTGGGGAGGAAGTGTGAGTTTGTAAACAGTGACTATTACTGCTAATAATGCAAGACTTTTTGGAAAAGTAAATTGAGTTCTCTCAGTGACTATGTGTTTATCTAAAAATAAATATGCTTAAATTCACCTTCATCCTTGGCATGCACCAACAGCTTAGGTGTAGAATCTCTGACTGACACCAATTCAGCCAGGTTTCGATCATAGCTAGAGGCAACCGGATGTCTAGCCACACTAATGATACAGTGAAACAGTCTATCTGTGGATGACAATATATATATATATATATATATATATATATATATATATATATATATATATATATATATATATATATATCTTAAACAGTTCAATCTCCTTGATTCCAGAGCCAGAACAGGTGTTACCTGGTTAGTCACTTTATAAAATGTCATAGGTCACAAGGGGGTGACATGATTACATTAAGTAGTAAGAACTCAACAAATCATTTCTGATTGACTTATTATATTTTGATTATGCCTATCAAATTTTGAGAAATTTTAATAATTTATACAAACACAAACAAATAAATCTGAATAAAATCTTTTGATCCATTTTTGACTAAAAGAAAACTGAATTACAGATCAGTGGGGGGACTGTAGTGACTGAGGTAGTTGTATACTTCTTGCTGAATGGAGAGTGGAGTTGGCAAGTTGAGTTCAAATTCTGATCAATTCTGTTGTGTCCTTGGGAAAAGAGCATGAATCTGTCTCTTCTCACCTCAGCTATGAATTAAATGACAAAGAAAAATGTTTTTTTTTCTTGGAAGGTAACTAGTTTAAGAGAAGGACCACTCTGAATTCAAAACCAGCCTAGAGAGGAATTGAATCCATCAGGATATCTTGCACTAGACATAAACACTGCGGCTATGGCTGCAATACATGAGGTGCATCTATTACCTTAATGGGCTAGGGAGCAAACCAAAGTTAAAGCCAGAGTATTGTGAAATGCCAAAGTTAAATAGAATGAAGCAAAGAAGAATGGCATATTAGAAGTTAAGGAACATTGTCTTTTACAAAGATTTGTTTTATTGGCAGAAATTTGATTTTAAATAAGTAATTTGCATTAAATGGTTAATGAATCTAATTCTTGGAAGAAAGCCTCTAATCATTAAATATTTAGTTATTTTTTAAGCAGTAGAACTGCACCTGTAAATACTGGTGTTGTACAAAATGTATCAATTGAACATAGTTAATTTAGTACAAAATCTGATTTGTTGAATACCCAGTGAAGATTACATTCATTAATGATGATTTATGAAACAAGTCACCACTGTACAGCAAGTGTACTTTTAAATCCCCACCAAATTAGTCAAGTCTTTTACAAGCTTCCAATTATAAATTATCTGAGAGAGAACTCACTAACAATGACTTGCCTGACTTGTTTGTAAATCATCACACTATATCAAGCAACTTAAATTTTGTAATTTATGATAAAATATTTCAGTATATCCATAGAAAAATTGCTCTGAAAAATGAATAGTTTCTGAATTTTTATTTAATGGAAAAGAAATAAACAAATAATTAAGGAATTATCTCTCTTGTTGACCAGTAGCCTGCAGTTATTGGGATGGTCAGCATGTGACAAACAGTTTTTAAGAGGATTGATAAGGAGAAATAATATTAATGTTCATGTCCAGTTATGTGATAATGTCCACTATACACTTCCTGTTTTTTTATTAATATTAACAGATTCTTTAAAGAATTTCAGTTCAAAACTTATTTTGACTAAAGGAAGTGTAAAGAAAATATTTATTTAAAAAAATGCTTACACAACTCACAAGCACATAATCTTGGATGTAATGCATAAACAGCACCTGGTTACAAAGGATGTTTTATGTGCTAGTCATGAAACCACTGCTGAGGAGTTTATTCCACATTGGATGCACCATAAATGTAGTCTTTTACCTGGATAGTTTTTATGAAATTAAAATTAGCAGACCTATCATCTCTGCCATGACTACTGGGAGATTTCTGGTTTTGAGCTCATTATCTCATTCTCCTAATTCATAACTGTTAAGCTCCAGTGATTTTGATAGTTTTTACAAGATTCTACCTGTAAATAAATTGTTGAGTTTACTTCATTAAATGAGTTGCTGAATGAAAATACTTACTATTTCTTCTGCATGTGTTTTGAAAACTGTTTCAGTCTGAAATGGATTAATACTAGTCCAAAATCATGACTCTGTTTGAAATAACTGCTGTGAATTCAAAGATTGACATTTTAGAATTATTTTGGGGATGTTTTGAAATCTGTCTGTTTCTCTATGTTTTTGGTCAAATCTGTTTTTCTGTTTTAAGATTTTTAGGTTGACGGGTCTGCATTTGATTATTGTAGTATTATGTTGAATAAATTTCCTTCATGATATCTTTTTTGGGCAATGGAGGTTATCTGGTGTTGAGATCTGTCTTAGCTCAACAAATAATTTTGTTTAAAAAAATTATCTTTCTTACCACAGACACAATGATTTCTGTTAGTTTTTATTCATGTGTTTATTAATTTTCCAGTGAATAATATTTATATATCAGTTTGTTTATAGGATGTACAGGTGTTGTAATGGCTCTCAGATCAAAACAAAAAAAAAAGTTTGAATTTGTTGATTTCATTACATTTGCTTTTCCACAAATACCCTTGGAAAAGGTATGAATCCATCACCTCCCACTAGCTATAGTTTAAATCAAGGGTGTTCAAACTTTTTTCAAAGTGGGCCAGATTTGATGAGGTGAATATGTGTGAAGGCCAACCATTCTGCTTGGCATTCATTGAATCATTAAAATTAAATCCAAATTAACTATCTTATGAAAATTTTTTTATTGCAAATGGCATATTTTCATTTCTTTACATGAATGACAAATAAATTTAAACAGGTCTTACCAAAACCACCCAGCCTGTCATATCTGAAGGCCATATAAAATGAAGAAAATATGTCTGAGAAAAAAGAACATTCAGGAAGTTATAATATATCTCAGGTTAATCTTAAACATTACATATTATATTATATTAATTACATATTATATTATATTAATGTTACTGCCAACTTTAAGTTAAAAACATATGAATAGAAACATAACACCAACATTCATCTTATTAAGAAGTAGAAAACATAAAGTATTGGAATTTCCCCCATTATGAGCATTATCATATCCATGATATAATAACACTGTAGTTCACAGATGGAATGGAATGGCTGAAAGGAAAAAGAATGATAAACATACTTCATTCTCAGAGAGACCTTTAGATCACTAAGACATACACAAAAATATATATATAAGTGTCCCACACAGAGAATGATATATCACATATATCTACATGGCAAAGCAGAGTGTAAGGAGAAACAAGAAGGAAGGGTCTTACATATAATATGGAGATACTCTTCTGTCTGGAGAAGCCATGTTTAGGACTCCAGATCCAAAAGGGCTGGATTCTTCTATGTCCTAGGCAAGAACATATTCCACAAATGGGAAACAGTGCGTCTTGAGTTTTCCCAAATTAAGGAGTGTGAGTTTGAGTTTCATACTATATCTGGGAAAGATAGGGAAATGGAACCATGAACTGGTAAGCTGCTGGGGAGGCAGATTTAGCCTCTGCCTGGGCCATGGGGACCCGGGCTAAAGAAAGCAACCTTTTGCTTTGGCTGCTAAAAATGAACTGAATTTGACTGCTGCTTTTATTGTTGTATCAAGTGATGTCATTAAGTGGCCATCAAATAACCCATGTGATTTATCTCCACCAAAAGGAGATAAACCCCTTCTGTATCCTTACATAAGTTTTCAAAAAATTAATTTATAAACAAACTGTGGGTAGATTTTTTAAAGACTATTACTCAAATCAATTAATTTTAACAATTAAGGCTCCCATACTCCCAGTTAGTCTTGTAATGTTATTGGTGCACAGATTAATATGAACATGAGGTTACATATCTCATACATAAAATTATTATTTATTCAACTTTGGACATCACCAATATCAGTGAGTGTGTGTGTGACTTTGGAAATTTTCCCTGAATATACATTCTTCTGACAAGGATGTAATAAAATCTCTTCTTCTTTAACCTCTTTGGTGGTTGCATATATATCTTCCTGTTCTTAGCAGTCTCACATGTGAACATCTTAAGTGCAGTTGGGTTGTATCATCAATGTGGCTAGACATCCGGTTGCCTCTAGCTAGGATCAAAACCTGGCTGAATTGGTGTCAGTCAGAGATTCTACACCTAAGCTGTTGGCAAATGGCAAGTAATGAAGGTGAATTTAAGCATATTTACTTTTAGATAAATATACAGTGACTGAGAGAACTCGATTTGCTTTTTCAAAGAGTCTTGCATTATTAACAGTAATAGTCACTGTTTACAAACTTATACTTCCTCCCCTGAGAGCTCAACTGAAATAAATTTTTCAGGAGCACACACACACACACACACACACACACACACACACACACACACACACACACACACACACATATATATTCTCTGAGGGACTTCATCAAGACCTTAGAGGACGAAACTCATCAGCTAATAATAGTTTTTCTTCTTTACATATCTGTGGCAGCCACTGACATACAGTGAAGTCACAGATCTGCAACTGATAGCTAGGAGGTCATCTTCCAGATCAATCCGTTGATTTAGCTGGCTTCTATAAAAACCTGATGTGACACTGAGTCTATTTTGGTATCATTTTCAGTGAGCCTAGTACATATTGGTATCATTGCAAAACAATTTCTTCTAGAACAAAAGTTACTTGTTGACATCAAAACTCATTCAGACCATCTGGTATTTCTTGACACAAAACATCTACTGAAATGTGAAGTCATCTAAATATCATCAATTATAGTATTTTTAATTGGTGTGACTGTAATATTCTCATTAAGGAGACGAAAATGTGGAAATAAAGGTAACAAGTGTGAAATTAATTCTACAGCATGGATGCAGCAGACAGACAAGTAAAGAAGAATTTATTTATTGAAAAGTTAATTGCAACAAAGCTGAAGAAAGTCTGTATATTAGATTCAAATAATTCAAATACTACATCTGAAAAATTCAGAAAATGCAGGAAGACCAAAGATGACATTGGCTGAACATAGATAACAGTCTCAAAAATATAAAGAACAATGAAAATATTTCTATATTGAAAGTTCTTCTTCAGGAAGGCTAAAAATGTACCCTGTTCACCATAAATATGGAGGTAAGTTCAAATGTATGCAAGTGAATTTACAAACAAAAAATTGATATTTAAATATTCTCTTGTTATATATAATGACATTTTTGAGAAAATCCAAAGAAGTGTCTGTAATGTTATTGATCCTAACCTGGCATTTCAACTTCAGTCACTTTCGCACCACTGTGATATTTTCACAAAGTTGTTCTAATGAGCTTTCCTACTTGGTACCTCAACCATGTGAATTTAGATGTACTACTATGTGTGTTGTGGTGTTGTGGATAATGGTACAGAATGAGAAATCAGAGAGCAGAGTTCAAATTTTAGTCAGGTTTGTTACATTCGCATAAATACCCTTGGGAAAGGTATGAATCTATCTCTTCTCCCAGGTATGAGTTGAAGAGCAGGACAGACTGAGTCCTGTAGCCTTAGTTGGCAACCAGTCTACCGCAGAAAGAAGCAGCAAACAACTGTGGGAAAATCTTCTAGCAAGTCAGTCATTAACTGAAAGAAATATGATCACCCAAGTGTGAATAACATATGGCACTTAACTGACTAGATTGGCAACTAGGTCATATTGTTTTACTGTTGAATTAGCCAGATGTAACTGTAAGTTCTATTTTAATATTATCTTTTCTCAAACTCCTAACCTAGAGAACTATCTTCTGGTTTCTTGCTTCCCTATCTCTTACAGTCTTTAAAAATTTAATGTAACATCAATTGTCATCTTCTTTCTTCTTGAATACTTTTCTTTTATTATCCTTTCTCCTTACTAAAGTCTTCTCATTCTTTTTCACTCCCAGAAACCCCTTGCATCTTAGTGGTATTATCATATATATATATATATATATATATATATGGGGTTATTCAAAAAGAATGAACTGATTTCATAACGCATTGCTTCAGTTCTCAAGCATCGTCATGGAATGAGTCAGAAAGAGGAGTTTTCTAAGTTTTGAATGGCTGCCACAGGGGCACTGTAGTTGCGTTGTATCTCCAGCAACATTCAGTTGTTTGTTTACCCCTAGAAAGTTGAGTCCTCAGCAAAAGGCATTAATCATTCTTGAGATCACAAAAATAAATATGGTTGTCATGGTGCAGTGTGCTTTTTGAGGGTAATTCAACATTAATCCGTTCTTTCCTAAGAATATTCATTGGTGGTTTAAACAGTTTCACGAGAGTGGGTGTCTGTGTAAAGGAAAAAGTCCAGGACAGCCTTGAGTTTCAGAGGAACAAGTGGTGAGAATCCATGCTGCATTTGAGAGCTGTCCATGGAAGTACACAAATTGAGTTAGCCATGAACTTGCAATCTATCAATCCATTATCTGGCATGTGCTAAGAAGACGTCTACATTTGAAACATTATCGACTATGCCTCATTCAGGCACTTACCAAGACCTTGCTCTTTGTGCTTGGCTTGCAAGATCCTCAGACCTTACCTTACCATGTGTGATGTTTTCTTGTGGGGATATGTAAAAGGTCGCATTTATGTTCCACCGCTACCCACTAACATCTATGACCTTAAACTCAGTGGATCATGATATGCTGATACATATCTGGGAGGAATTCTTTTATCTCATTGATGTTACCCATGCTGCAGGTGGTGGCCATATTGGACACTTGTAAGACAGGAAATAAAAGTTGATTGTGAGGAGAATACTTGTGACCTGGCTGGAGTTTTCTATTGCTTTTCCTTATTAAAATATTGCATAATGAAATTGCTTCATTTTTTTTTTAATAACCCTGTATATGTATATATATATATATATATATATATATATATATATATATATATATATATGTATGTATATATATATATATATATATATATATATAAATTTTCTCTACATAATAAAAATTATGAATTATCTTATGGTATGTTCATAAAATGCAGTATTCCACTCTGAAATTTATGCAGATCTATCTTGTGAGAGTTCATAGCTCATGTTCGTATTGTAACACTGTTGTTCTCACTTTGACCTCCCCTTTTCCTTCTCTCTCAAGCTGATATTTGATTCATCACCCATAATACAAGATGAAAATGTATTTACTTATGTTAGACAGTGGGGTGTATAAATTGTCATGATGTGACTCATGAATCTAATACTAAGATGATATGTAGAGGAGAAAATAGGAAAAAATCTAAATTTACATTCAAACTAATATCCTCATCTTTGTTGGTTTTGTACCAGCTTCTCTATAGCAATAATCAACATATTTTGGGCCTGAGAACATAACATTAAGTGAACAAGTGAATTACTTAAAAACAGCAACAGTAGAAAAAGGAGAAAATATGTTATATTTTGATGTTACGAGTTGATTCTTATTCTTAGCTAGAGTTTTAATGTCATATGTTCTTACTGTCAATATGTGATAAAGATAATATTTCAGTGCTTGCTTTTCTTTTGTCTTCTTGATAGAGTGTCAGTTGTAATTATGGATCAAGTAATATCAGTGTGTATGGCATCTTTCTGTTCATATACAGATACATAACACTATACATAACAAGTTTCTTAAATATTTTATTATACATGATCCTCTTTTTGGGATGATATGATACTGTAAGAACTAGATTATAATAATAATATATACAAGAATGTATAATTGAGCTTTAGAGGAGGACTTGCGTTATATCCACTTCATATTGTGTTATTATAATAGCAACATAATGGATGGAGCAGAGAAATGTTTAGGGTCATGCCTTTTCTTATATATAATAGCATAAAATTAACTAAAACCTGAATTTCTTTTGCTTATTTTTCTTTCTGGAGTCAGGTAATTTTACATTCCTGAAATATATCTACATATTTGTGTGTGTGTAATTGTCTAATTGTGCATATATATGTGGGTGAATTTTAGCTGAGGTTATAAAATGTCATTGGGAATGGGATGAGTCCACTTCTCCCTGTGTTCTGTACCATTCACAGATATCCAGACAAAAATGTCTTATGGTTGGCATACCATAGTGGTTGATGAAATGGATAAATGAGCACTTAGGCAAGCTATTCTCCCATAAATATCTTATTATATAGGCAATCATAATAATAAATAGCAGTTACACTCATTTTTTTACCTTGACAGGAACCAGTTGTATTATTATGATTATTATATAAATATATTTCTGTGTACATATATTTATAATAGGAAGTCTTGCCATGGAGCAATGGTTAGTAAGTTAGTATCAAAGACCATTGTGACTGAATTTAATTCCAAGTGCTCCATTATTGTGACCTTGTGCTAGACTATGTTAATTACATATTTATAATTCTGAATTACATACTCTTATAAAAGTTTTGTAAGTTTTCAAAATCTTTACTGAAGCATTTTAAAAAAAATTTAAGTTACAGATATTTCATCATGACTTTTAAGTAATACTAAAAGTTAATATTTTAAAGATTAAGATGTTGGAAATGTATTTAAACTGTTTGTTAATTAATTAAAGTGAATTTTCTCATATTTTACTCCTATTTTTTAATGCTAAAGATCTACTCTACTCGGAATTCCAAATCATGAAGGAGGCAACAGGAAACTACTCCATTGTCTTTCCAAAGAAATCATGGCAATTCACAGATAATAAAGAAAAGAATCTATAAAGGCCCATGATTGTCTACATTCTGAAGGGACATGACATTTAAAAGAAGAAAGAAAATTGCTACTTACAATGAATATAACTAATATAGTTACAAACTTTAAATAATTTTGTCCACACTGTGTACGTCTAAAACTTTGACTAACATGGTTGCTGGTCAAGTTATCTTTGCACATATTTTATTTCTATAGATTCCTTATCTATCAATTACAACAAAAATGTGTTTTAAATTTTACTGCTGACTCATAATGTCGTTGGTAACTATAGTAACATCTGTAGAGGAGAGGCTGAACCTGAATGTCTGTTTATATATAGCAAAGAGGCTGAACCTTAAGGTATGCTGTCCATCTGCAAAGGAAAGTTTGAACCAGAGTGTCTGTCTGTATATAGCAAAAAGGCTGAACCTGGATGCCTGTTATTTATATATAACAAAGAGGCTGAACCTGGATGCCTGTTATTTATATATAACAAAGAGGCTGAACCTGGATGCCTGTTATTTATATATAACAAAAAGGCTGAACCTGGATGCCTGTTATTTATATATAACAAAGAGGCTGAACCTGGATGCCTGTTATTTATATATAACAAAAAGGCTGAACCTGGATGCCTGTTATTTATATATAACAAAAAGGTTGAACCTGGATGCCTGCTGTTTTTATATAGCAAAGAGGCTGAACCTGGGTGCCTGTTATTTATATATAGCAAACAGGCAGAACCTGGGTGTCTGCTGTTTATATATAACAAAGAAGCTTCACCTTAAGGTCTGTTATCTATCTATAAAGGGGGAGCTGAACTTCCTTTTTTTCTTTTATTCATTTATAGAGAAGAGGATTATGTTGCAGGTTTGTTATTTAGATTTGTATTCAAATATTATTTGTAAGTAAACTTAACATTTCATTTGTTTTTTATATAATAATTATGTGGTTGAA
This sequence comes from Acanthosepion esculentum, assembly GCA_964036315.1. Lineage (NCBI taxonomy): Eukaryota > Metazoa > Mollusca > Cephalopoda > Sepiida > Sepiidae > Acanthosepion > Acanthosepion esculentum. The sequence continues at coordinate 37,937,913 of OZ038501.1, forward strand.
AAATGCTTTTGATGGTATTTAGACACTTTACATATCACAGAAAATATTAAGCTAAAAAATTATTAAAAATAAAAATAATTAGAATTATAGAACTTATTCAATCTATCCATGTAATTATTGAATTGTATACAAATTATATATATATACTAGTGTACCTGTGCTGTCAAAATTGATGGCTAGAATGAATGTATTATAAGTAATATGTATTATATTGTAATTTTCATTTAATTCAAGTACAACTTTGTAATTTAAAATAGTTCATTGCTGATGTTAATATTTGAAGAGTGCACAATTTATAAACACCTCAGAGTAGATATCCGTATTTTACCCTAATTACGTATGTGTCTGTGTGTGCATGCGTACACATGCATGCATGTACATGCACTTTTGTATGCATGCTTTTTGTGACATGCCTTGGGTGTTCTGAGAGTTAAATTTGCTGAGAAATTAGAACATCATCACTAGTGATAGTTAATCCTAAAATCCAAGGCACCTTGAAGAAATGTAACTTCATGTGAAGTTTAATTGAAGCTGAAATAAAATATAAACTTGGTTAACATGTATTTATCTCCTCTGTCTATCCCTTTCTATCCCCCCTCTCTCCCCCTTTCTTTCTTTCTTTGCAGTTGTGTATCTGCTTCTTTTTGTGGCTACTTTCTATCACTCCTTTTGCTTTGATTGTAGTTCACAGAGAGAGAGAGGAGAAAAGGGAATTGCTTTGTAGTTTGTCAGCACAGTAGCTTTTTGCATGTGGACATGAATGGGATCATGACTTCTGTGTGTCTCACATTTTGCACACTGCCCCTCAATCGTTACACACAAAGAAAAACTTATATATGTGTGTGTGTGTGTGTGTGTGTGTGTGTGTGTGTGTGTGGCATATTATATTTAAAGATTGATATATATATATAATATGTAAATATCAATAATATTTTAAATAATCACTTATCTATTTATTGATTTAGATCTGCTTTATATCAAAAAAGGAAACATTTTTAATAATGAAAAATTTCATAAAAGAATAATTTTTATGAACACTAGCCTTTCTTCTGGTTTGTTATCGAATCAAACTTTTCATTTTGAAATTATTTGAGAAAAGCAATTTAATATTGTTCATGATTGTAGAGTATGTTTATTTAAAATGTTGAAAGTTTAACTCACAGCCTTATTGTTATTGAATGACACAAAATGAATTTTCTTTTTCGATAGAATAATGAACAAATCTGTCATGAAAAATGAATCGATACAATCAAGTTAAAACATTTCAAGAGAAGTTTTACGCCCGCTCTATGTAAGTAGATTTGACTAAGTTACTTTGCATATAGATAATATTAACATCATTATTGAAAGAAGATTAAATTCAACTCACTTGTTGCGGGACGTCAAGCAGGTGCTGTCAACCCCGCAAACAGAAAAAATTATGTAGGATAATACGATCGAAGCAAGGATAACAAAGGCGAGGGTTTTAAAATCTAAGCCAAATTTTATTCAACAATTTGGCAAAAGTATGTACAGGTATTGTTTTTGAGTAATCTGATATGAAGTCAGGGAGTGCCAATCGAAAGATCGTCTTCTTTCAGGGCAGCAGACCAGAGGCAGGGAAGGCAGTGCTGAGGCAGCCTGTTTGTCCTTAAGGTGACGGTCACAAGGGATGCAGCTTGGTAGTATCTAGAAGGACTATCGCATAGGTATGTAGCTAGGCAGTCCTTAGAAGGACTATCGTATGAGCATTTGGTCAGGTAGTCCTTAAAAGGACTATCGCATAAGAATGTAGCTTGCCAGCCCTCAAAAGGACTATCGCATAAGAATGTAGCTTGCCAGACCTCAAAAGGACTATCGCATAAGAATGTAGCTAGTCAGCCCTCAAAAGGACTATTGCATAAGAATGTAGCTTGTCAGCCCTCAAAAGGGCTATCGCATAAGAATTGGTCTGGGCTGCTGCTGCTGAGTTCGGCAACCAGGACTGGGAGCAGCTGTCTTCACTGGTGGCTGCTGCTGCTGGGCTTTGACCTGGTCAGCTGCAGCTGCTGGGCTCGGTTTGGTCGACTGCTGCTGCTGCTGGGCTTTGGTCTGGTTGATTGCTGCTGCTGCTGCTGCTGCTGGGCTCAGCTTGGCTGACTGCTTGTGGTCAGCGGCGAGGGTCGGCCAGGTGAAGGTGAGGGGGGAGCGTGTCGCTCTACCCCGGAGCCAAGATCAGCTGATGTAGAATTTCTACCGAGGGTCGAATGAAAGTTGGAAGAATTTGCTATTATTGACGGTAAAATATCGTTCTCGCAAATTCTTAGATAATTCGTATTGCATCATTGCAGAGTAAGATAAAGGACAGTGAGTCGCCTTTGTTTGAGATGTGGCTCACACTTTATCTATTTCAGTTCAGAAGAAAGTTGAATTTAGTTAAAAATGGCGTTGCGTTCTCCGTTTGGTAAGCCGGGTGAAATTGAGGTCAAAAGTCGCCGAGAGAAAGAAAAGGTCAAGCAAATATAGACCAGTAGGGAGAAAGAGTTGTAAGGCTCGCTCATAGTAGTAATTGCAGTTTCCACATGTTGTAGGAGAAAGTTGTTTTGTAGACGTGTAGTGAATTAAAAGTTCTTTCGTTAATAGAGTACGGCGTGCATAGGATAGAAAAGAAGTTTCCAATATTCTGTTGTTTTGACTGGCTCTCATTTGGAAGGTCTGTATAAGAATTTGTTTGTACATATATATTGTCTTGTGTGTGTTAGCAGGAGTTGAAATCACGTCGGGTAGTCACCATTTGTAGAAGACCACTGGGGGTGAAGATGTGTAGATGTGAGGAGACATCTCTGGGTTAAGATTTCCTGCTGGCCGGTCCAGCTACATGAGAATGTCGGACTTTGAATAAGTCCAAAGAAAAGAAACAAGACCGATATACATGGGTAAACAAATATATATTATGGGTAAACAAATATATTAATACACGAAGACATGAAAAGTTACATAGTGTTTGTATGGAGAAGTTATGTGTGTGTGTTGAGTGTCCGTATGTATGCGTATTGTCCTTAGCGTGTTCCCAGAATATGGGAAACACTGTATCTGTGAGAGGTCACATATTGATGTAAGTGGAAAAAAACGATTTTACCTCGTCTCCAAGGCCTAGGTCGAAAAAGAGAGAGGGAGAGAGAAGGGTCAGCCAGTATTTATAGTCAGGGGATAGAGACCCCTGTTGAAGGATTAAGGAAACTGAGGAGGAGCTAACTGTGACACACTAAAATTTTTGAAAAATATCTAGAACTGATATTTATTTCTGTCTTTTGTACTTTTGACATGGTTGGTCATATATCAAAACCTGTTGGTGAGCCATAATTAATACAAACTTTCTTACATCTAATGTGTTGGCCAATTTTATGAGATCTTGTTTACCACTTGTTTTCTTGTCACTGATACATAAAAATAAGTCACTGAGCATGCTCATTAGCTTAATTTCTGCTTCCAATCAATCAGCAGGAAAGGTAAAATTTGTCCCCAAAAACATGTTTGTAGACGGTCAGTATTTAATTAAAGACAATTATGGATAATTTTATTAATGTTTTTATGCTTATTCACATAATGAATATTAGTTATAAAAAATATATGTATACAAATAAAAAAAAAATAAAGTGAATATGTAAAGAGGTAGTAGACAGAATTATAAAGCAGAAATAAAAAAAAGCAAAGTGTAAAGAGAGAATTAGTTAAGGATAAAGACAGAAAAATCATTATTTGCTTAGCTCCATAACCACAAATTCCAGGAGGTCAGAAAGTCATTTGAGTCTAAACAACATTAAATATATTTTTTTAAATAAATTAATGATAAATAAGTTCCAAGCAAAGAAGAACTGTTCAGTTTGGAAACAAATTCATTCAAACTGAAATTAAAAAAGTGACCAAAAAATTATTTGTAACACGTGTTCAAGTTTTCTATCATAAAAGTGTTATGAAGAAAGTGAAATTGCTACAAGAAATGAGACAACTGGTAACTTTTATTGTATAAATTATTGTTACAGAATTGATAAAATACGTTCATTATGAATCACTGAATGAATAAAAAGAAAATAGATTGAAGAAATTCACAAAAAGTTATTCAAATTATTTCCTCTTGTGAGTAATAGTCTACATAACTATATATCTTTTTGGCTTCATTGAATGATATTTTATAGCTTATCAACCCTTTGTGAGCTATTCAAAGCCCAAACATATTTTGGATTGTACTACTAATAATAAGGGAATATTACATTAACAATGATTTCATCTAGTTGACACACCTCCCCAGTCTTTCAAAAGAGGAATATAAGTTTATCCCTTGTTCCTGTTTATGATTAGGTTTCCAGGTCCTTCTTTTCATTCTCTCTTACTCAGTAGTGTCTTAATGGCATTGTTGCTTAATTGATTTTTAAAAAAAGTGATAATAAAATGAGAAATAAGTCATTTTCAGCATCGTTCCAAGTGTGCTTGCATAATTTTGATTAAATTTTGCTTGCATTAAAAGAAGGTAGTGGTTGAACTACAGTACTTGTATTTGTAATAAAAATATTGGATATTTTTTAATGTTGAATTCTTGCATCACTTGGCTGAAGATATAGACAAAAAATTATTGCACAGGTGAAACTGTAGATGTTTACCTGGCCGATTTGAGAAAGTTGGTGGTACTGTTTGAAGGAATACCCAAATGCACAATGGAGTCTGCATTTGTTCATGGACTCCCTGTCTCCGTATGACAACATATTTGGTTGGCCTCCCGGATGGACTTGCTGTCACTTGAGGAGTTACTGGCCCAGGTCCAGACACTTATGAAGAAAGAATCACAACTGGTGGTAGCAGCTGCAAAGCTCACCCAAAGTAAACATGTTCTCCTAACTGTGGGCCCTTCTGCAAGTGCTACAGATGTAATGGCCCCAATCACCTGGTAAGGGACTGCTTCTAGAAATGGCAAGTGACTTGGGTACAATGCTACCACTGCCATAAGTGCCAGGAGCCAGGGCACTAGTCATGAGATTGTTTGGGAAATGGGTCAGGGGGTGATGTGTCAGCACCTGTCTCATCTCACTCCAGGATGTAAATGCAGAACTTCAGTTATGGTGCCTCTCCTACCTGTCAGTGCCAGTCTCTCTTCCCTGCAGTTCATGAAAGAGACACTCCCTGTAATCAACATATGCATTGATGGGATGAAATGTACCATCCTTGTGGATACAGGTTGCTTGTGTTCACTTATGAACATATCTGGAAATGATCAAAAGTGAATGCATGCAACCATGGAAAAAACAAGAGGTGGATGTGCTGATGGCTGACAGAAAGGTCCTCAGAAGTTGAGGAGTCACAAGCATGGCAGTCCACATAGGCAATGGTGACCCTATCAATATAGATGTTCTGGTTATGGAGATCAAATTGTTAGGATTTGACCTGTTCCTTGGGATGGATGTCATTGAGAGGTTGGGTGGTGTTCACATTACAAAAATTGGTGAAGTCAGGTTTGTTCATCCCCATATTTGTGCAGCCAGTCCTGTAAATCAGCCTGACTTTACCACGGAATTCGACCAATGTACCAGGAGCTGAACAGCATCATGGAAGTGGTTGGATGAACACCCACCGGAATATCTAAAAAACTATGTACCTGAGTACCCTGTGTCTAAGCAGGCAAATATCAGCATGAGCTACAGGCATGGATAGATGATGGGTGGCTGATACCTTACCCTGAAAAGAACTTGCTCCCTCCAAAGGGCCTGATCCCCTTCATGGCGGTGGTTCAAAGGAGTAAAGGAAAGGTTTCCTGGTATTAGATTACTGTGAGCTAAATGAGCAAATTTGGCTCATGCAGATGTTTGTGTTGAAAAATTAAGAGAAAAGGATCCAATGTTTCCATGCTTGATCTTTGCAAGACATACCTACAGACACATGCATTGATCGTTGTGGCCATTTCAAACAGTCATTTATAAGGGGTAGAGGTACTGTCTGACAAGAATTGGATTTGGGTTCAATATGGCACCAGCTATCATGAGAGCCATTGTGGATACTGTTCTGGCAAAAGATGAGTCCATTCTCCAAGCCACTTCAGCCTATATTGATGATATTTTTGTCAATGAAGATGTGACATCTGCAACATACATAAGATTTTGGATTGATGTGCAAAGACCGAGAACGATTGGAGGACAACACATGAGTGCTTGGCTTGCAAGTTGGGGGGGGGGGAGAATACCCTGTACTGGAAGAGTGAAGTACCAAAAGGACCTGAAATTTTGACTCAATGAAAAATATTTTCACAATGCGGAAAATTAGTAGGACTGTTTATAGCTGGCTCTGTATTGCGACTGCCTTCATCAAATGCAGAGCAACTGAGGTTATGTCTGGCTGGGATGATGAAGTAATAGATGCACACCACCCCTCAACAACATGATTATGGATGTCATTACCAGAGTTCAATCGGACGACCCTGTGTGGGGCAAGTGGTGTGTCAACGGACAAGTGTTTGAAGTATGGGTCGATGTGAGCCCCCTTGCAACTGGAGTGTCCCTCAAGTTAAATGGGGTTGTAGTGGAGGATGCATGCTGATTGCATCCCAAAAAGGAGCTATGTGCATGTGACCTACGATAATGGGATAGTTAAACATTGCCACTGAAGTTTAAAGCGAATTGCCATGAGGAAGAAATGCTCAGAGATCGAAGCCATACGTTGGCACAAAATTACACCCAAATACCTTCCACCACACTCGCCAATAGGATTTACCATTATAAAGTCCAGGCATGAGGTATTGTTAAAACATCTCCACCAATGCAAGAATGTGGATGAATGACATATGGGTTAGGGGACGGTGTGTGGGCAAAACCCCCTCAAAACGAATGTACAACTCAATATCAAGTGGGACATATCACAGGGATTAGAAGCCCAGACACAATTTTTTTGATGGGATGCCATGCTATGTGAGGAAACTGCGCCCTTTTGTCGGTTCAACCACACCAACAAGCGATGTTGACAGTGAATCCTCTAACAATGAAGGATTGGTCAAAATATGAGATGTCTCGAGAATGTCCTCAGAAGAAAATGATGCTCAGTCTAGTGGAAATATGTCTGATGTCCTTTTGGCAAGCAATTCTTTGGGAGAGGAGATAGTAGTTGTTCCTTTGAGAAGCACAAGGCTTAAGATACCCACCTTTGGTTGTCACCAGTATGATCATGAGACCAAGGGGGAGTGTGGTAAAAGAGAAAGTCATTTACCGAGAAAAAGGGCTCGTGTGTTCTGTATGATATGCCAAAGACAAAATAGAAACAAATCAGTGGCAGCTGTTGCCATAAATGCATCTCAGATATGCTAATATTGTTTGTCCTCTCCAACCGTCGACCAATAAAAAAATTGTTCCATCCATAAGAGTGGTTGCTGTTCTCGAACTGGGAGGCAGTTCATTTTTCTAGATCATCCATCAGTTTGCAAGTGACTGTTGCCTTGTGTGTTGGATTTGTGACCATTTACGTGTATTGGGATTTTTGACATTGGACCTATGATTTGTGATTTTGACATTTCTTTCTGCCCCTGGATCTTTTAGTTTGGACTTGCAATTTGTTTATTTCAGTTTGTAATTGAGATGCCATATCAATTTCTGAATACATTTGAAATCAAAAATACATTTGAAATCAAAAATCACTATAGATTTTATAAACACAAAAAAATTATCTTTTAAAAATTTTAATAATTGTCTATTCTAGCTAGAGTTTTAAAATGAATTAAAAAGCAGCATTGGAATTAAATTTTAACTACAGTAATTTCAGCTTGTAAACAATTTTTTCGGCATATCCAATAAGCACAGAAATGAAGGATTTAAAAATCTAGTTTGATTGATTGCTAATTTTAATTTTTCTAAATGATTTCACTGAATTTTTTCTTCTGTCATAAATAATATCTTTTTTCATATGGGTAAAATGAAAAAGCATTAATAAAATTCTTCAGATTGCATCTATTGAAGCATTGTCAACCTTAAATTATAAGATTGCTTAAATTAAATTAAGTTTGAGCAATAATTACAGACATTTTAATTCTTTTCTTTCATCTAATAAATCTACAATAATATACAAAAAGAAAAGAAAAATGAGATGCTAAAAATAAATTGTTGAATAAAAAAAAGCAATAAAAAAATGCAACAAATCAGGTTTTTAAACATTGAACAATGAGAAGAGTTAAAAAACGAATTTTCATTTTGCGCGTAAATTTATATCTTAAAGAAATCTTTGTTTGACAAAATTAAAAGTAAACAATGTCGACAAACACGAAAGTTAAGTCAAAGTGCAAGTCATTTAGTTCTAGTGGTTTCATGTTTATTACACTACAGCGCTGGATTTATAAGCACGAAAACTAGTCATTTGGGGGAGAGGGGAAAATAACATAACTAAAAATAAGGTAAGGAGCACATCACATAGGAACGATAGAGACAAACAAGTACTAAGTTGATCACGTTTTTAAATCAAATGTCCCGGGCCATCAGCAAGGTATATATTTATTTTTGCAAATGCTGACTATGCTGAAAGAAAAAGAAAGCAAGGGGGAGTTGTCTACGTGCAGCTCAGAATGTAAACATCACTTTTACTCTTTAAGCTCAACTGGGTCATTACCTTTCCACGCCATTGGAAGGTTAAATTCAAAAGTCAAGGACGTCAATGAAAACAAGCGAATTTAACCAATCAACGACAAGAATCGTCTGAAAGTCGTGCAACGATTGGTTAATTTGTGAGAAATTTCCATAAAGAAAACACAAAGTTCAAGGCTGTTATTTCATAGTCGCTTTCATTCTCTCGCTCATTCGTTGTTGTAATGATCTAAAAATATTTTTCCACTCGCGGGAAAAAATATCACAACATTGCCACACCTGATACAGCAGAACGTTATATCAACATTTTGATTGTTTGTCTACAATACATTCTGCAAGAAACGACATATTGCAATACTTAATTGTTCTCTCCTTAAATTAATTACCCTTTTTATTTTTCACTGAATGGCAGTTAAGCCATTCACTTAACCCCTCAGAAGTCAAATAGTTGATTTATTTGGGGATTTGTTTTTTTTAACGTGTTATCTGGAGCTTTTTTACTTGCTTTTACTCAGCTAGCTCCTGTAATTTTTAAAGCTTTTGAGTTTTGAGACATTGATTTTTTTTTGTTATTAATTCACACAAAAAAAGAGGAAAAAAAGATAACGCCATTCCTCATGTCCGTAATGTTCCTGCATGGAATGAATACTTACACAGACATCACAGTCACAATTTGTATGAAGAAGGAAGAAGAAAAATCGTCTTCATCTGTTACATCTGCTTCTGTAAAGCAGCGGTAGGTGATAGTTTTTTTGTTTGTCATTTTTTTTTATCCTTTAATAATCACAAGTAGCTGTGAATATTAGCATTATTGCTGTTTTTAGTGACACATTCGATCACAGTTTTTAAAGCCAAAAAAAAGGGTATCATTCAAAAAAGTAAATCTTTGGTGCTCAACAAATAAAATAAACTAAATAATAAATTTAATTTAATTAAAAGAAAAATATGTAGAAAAAAATTAAATAACAAAAAAATGTTCTCAATTGAATGTCCGTTCTTATTCGTTATCAAAGGCAATTTTTGATAAATGATGCAACTCCAAAACAATAATAATAAACTTGTATGTGTAAATAAAAAAAAAAGAAGGTAAAACTGAAGAAATCAAGATGTTTATGTTCAACATGGAAGGCAGTTGTGTACATTGTTAAATGTCAATATTTACAATTTTCTTCCTGATGAGAAGAATGAATCGCTCTTGCGCAGAACTTCTTTCTTAGTTTTCCGTTTTTAATTCATTGATTGTTTGCATCGGAATATGCATTTAGTGAAGAACTGATACTAAAAAACTAAAATGAAAATTTATTTTCCATACTCCACAAAAAAAAAAAAAAAAAAAGCAAGAGTCAGAAATATAATATTTTCCTTTTGTTTCATTGGCAACAATAATAAAAAGACAAAAATGCACGCATTTTTTAGAAAATCGTCAAGATTTAAAAATATTTTCAAACTGCGAAGAACGACGCAACAATAATCCTGCTACTTTTTATTTCGATCATGTGTCTCTGAAACTGAACTACAGCGAAAATATGACATAAACACAAACAGCGAACACGAAAAAGAAAGTGTTAAGCTGCACGTGGGATGAGGGGAAAGATTTTTACGCGAGTGAATTGGGATTTGTTTTTTATTATTAAGAGGAAAAAAGACGACTAGTCATTGTGTAGAGTTTGTTCGTTCATGTTTGTTTAAATCAAATTTTGTTTTACATTTTTACAACATATGCATATAATAATAATATCAACCTCCAATAAAGCAACTCTAAATTCATCTTCTTTCTTTTCTGCTCACTTAAGAAGACAGATTTTTAATTTTATTTGTTTGTTTTTGTAATTCGAAGAAAAGTGAAGCAATTCTTTTTTTTTTTTTAATTTTTGATTGATTACAAAATGAAATGGATATTTATTATTTATCAATGCAGGAGGAAAAATACTTGTTTAGTGCTTACTAAATGTTTCTTACATAGGTTCTACAAAAAAATACTTGGTTATTTTTAATAATTTGTTCGTTCTTCCTTACAGCGAGTGACTCTAACTAAAAACTAAAGCAGTCGTGTTTAACTGTTAGTGTTTTTTTAGTAAATAGTGTTTAAGTGTTTACCATAAACCGTAAAACGCAAAGGTATTTAAGAAAATACTCTTGTCTGAAATAAATAATTTCAAAACAAAATTTATTATAGCCAAGATCTGATTTCACACAATGCAATTTTCAACTAAATTTATTTTTTTTAATGAAATGTGCCTATTTAAGACTTAAAATTTAAAAAATGTAGATCGAAAATAAAATTGCTTTATTGATCTCAGAAATGATGCATTCCTGCTACAGTACACAATGCACATTATTATTTCCACTATTCATTTCACACAACTGCAAGTTTAGTAAACAAAACATGCACCTTGCATCTTAATGGGGGGAAAAGTTGTTAATTCAAATGTTTTTTTCCCCAAAAAACATCTGCTCAGTTAAAAAGTAAAAATAATGCTTAATTTTCGTCTTATGCAATGATTTACAAGTGACAACCATATGTGAAAAATGCTTAATTTTTTCTTTTGTTTTTATGATATCATAATTTATGCTGCAATGCTAGAAATAACTTTTTGGAGTGTGAATTGAATTCTTACAAACAAACGAAAAAAAACAGTTTGTTTTTTTTTTTAATTTTTTTATTCAAGGCGAAATATAATTGTATTGACGTTTAAAATTAAAAAAAAAAAAAAAACTTGATTAAGCATTGAAGCATTTTTTTTTTTTTTTACTATTACTATTTTGTTTTATCAAGTTCAAGTATCTTTTCTTTTCGAAAACTTTATTCTCAGACAAAAAATAACAGGTGACTGGAGACCGGGAATCCGGTTCCCAGGCAGGCAACATCCCAGCAGAGGATGTCAAATCCATGTCCAGATGTCTGTGATTTTATTTTTAACTATAAATTTCAACAATGATTCTCAAATGTAAACTAAACAAATCAGTGTTGTAAGTTGTTGTATATCTTCAATAAGAAGATAACAAATCATGACTGCGCTGCATTATGACAGTGAAATTAAATAATTTTTTTTAAAAGTTGCAGTTTTGTTTTTCTTTATATGCCAAAATCGAATTTTTTTTTACTTATCTCTGCCTGAATTCATGTGATGAGAATTGTCATGCATTATCAATTGACTTTTTATTTCCCCCAACTGTTATCTTCATCTTAGTTGTTATAAATCACAACATTTCAATTGTATTCTATTTAAATTTAATTAAAGACTTATTTTTGTTTTTGCCAATGCTTTCGTTAAAAATAAAAATGACCTTGCGTTTTTTTTTTCTTTCAGTGGAAATGCATCTTGTTTCACATCATTTATTGCTAATTGTAAACTTACAATCTAATCTACAAATTAACATTTTCAGGGAATTAGTTAAGGTTTCCAGGATTCAGTTTGAAATTCTGAGAATGTAACTGACTACAATTGAAATGTTGTGAAGTGACTTAACAACTAAGATGAGGATAACAGTTGGGGGGAAATAAAAAATCAATTGATAATGCATAATGATAATTTTCATTACATAAATTCAGATAGAGATAAGTAAAAAAAATTCCGAATTTGTTATGTGAAGAAAACAATTACAAAACTGCAACTTTTACTTAAAGAAAATAAATTTAGAAAATTATTTAATTTCACTGTCATAATGCAGTCATGATTTATTGAAGATGTACAAACAAAAACACTGATTTGTTTTTACATTTGAGATTCGTTGTTGAAATTTATCATAGTTAAAAATAAAATTAATTTTCAGAAATAATGATAGTTACTTACTATTATTATTTATTATTGCTGTTGTTGAAAGTATGATACCGACAACTTGGTAAAGAAATTACTGGAGTATTATTCAGTATATTTTTTCTTTTTTTTCTATCCTGTTTTTTTTTTGTTTTGTAGCCGTGTAACGAGAAGTTTATTTTTTACAATATTCCCTATTTAAATCTTTTTCTACAGAGATTAAAAATCAATTAAATTTAATTCTTATCGTAGTAAATTTAAAAACAAAGAATATTCAATCATTTCAAAATATTGTGCCAAGAAAAAAAAATCAAAATAATATCGACTTCTTGTTTTCTTCAAACAGGTCCGAATAAACAGACATTTTTGTTAGATTTCAAAAGCCTAATTGATTTTTTTTTTGTTCCAAGATCGAATGATTTTATTTCCTGATTATTTTTCAGAAAAACGACGTTTTATTTTTTCAGACGAAAACATACTTGCATGATGACTTCTCATGACATGAATGTTTTCTTTCAAAATTAAAAATTTAAAAGGTTGTTTTAAATGTTACTGAAATCGTGTTCTCTCGACGATTTCAAAAAGAGGAAAATGAAAATAATTCTTACTTTGATTAACATGAAAAATAAAATTAATTTATATAGCTATTTGTTCTTCTTGACTTTAAGAATCGACCTGTTTTTCTTTATCAACGAATATTCACTTTATTTACTAATTAATTAGTAATTTGAAGTGACTTTCTTTATTTAATAAACAAAGTTTATCTGTTGTAAAAATTTAATTTAACACTTGTTTTACAGTTTTGACTTGCGGTTGACATATCGCATATTTATCGCTGCGGTTTCAGAAGATTAACCAACAAAAAAAACTAATTAAAAACTTGCAAACTTTGAATTCGAGTTTACATTACAATAAAAAAAAGGGGATTAAAATACGAATGCTCAACGAAAATGTACGGTGTACTAAGAAAGGACTAACAATCGATACCAGGTTGCTTTTCTGAGGTGTTGGTGGAGTGTTCGATAGATTTCCCACCGTGCCAATGTTCTGTTTTCGAGCCTAAATAAGTCAGGAATTCAAATGCTGATTTTTAAGGCGTGCCGACAAGTCTCCCCTACTCGAAAGATCAGTGCAACAAAATAAAAAAAAAAAAAAAATCATCCTACTCCAAACTCCACATTCTCTCGTGCCTTGCGAGTACAGTAAATTGATACCATGCTGTTTTTTTTTTGCAAGAGAGACCCTTAAAGACTTTCTGTGTTAACAAGGTTTTTTAATGTGTAGTGTACTAACTAAATGAATTATTAGCACAGGAACATACTTCTCTAACCTCTCTGATGTTAATCCATTGCTCTAATCACCAAGTATCTCCTTTTCGGCACGTAACAGAGAGAACCCTAACAAAATTAAGCTAAAAAAAGCACTTTTTTTAAATCTGTTGGTTTGCCACGAACTAATACTAATGCAGGTTAGTTTTTTTCTTTGTTATATTTTTGCTTATCTATTTATGGTTGATTAAAAATTAAAACAAATTTGATCAGCCTATTTTGCTGTTTCAGTTTCATGCACGCATTTGTTTTTATTATTATTATTATTTCATGGGGGACAACAGTAGTAGTCGTCCTTTTCGAGGAATTTGGAACAAATTCCTTTCCTATTTTTCACTTTTTCTAACAAAAAAAAATGCTATTTTCGTTGTTTAATAAGAAAATTACAAAAATATATCAGCTCCTTGTGCCATGTGTGTTTTCTTTCAATACGTTAGGGAAATTTTAGACTCCATGATAGAAGCATTTTATTTTTTTCCCTATTGACCACGTGTGTTTACTTTTAACAAAAACATAAAATGAATTTTAATTCAAAGAAATAAAGTATTAATCTGTAAATTCTTAAAATATTTTAAGCAGTTTATTTATTTTTATCTAGGTGTTTTTAAAAAAATAAATAAAAACAAATTTTTGTGATTTGTATATCTGTGAAGTGAACTACTCAATTTTTATTTAAACTTTAAAAATTTTAAATGCATAGAAAGAAATTAATAATCTTAAATTTTTGTCTTTTATTTTATGTTATTGAAGCAATGTGTTTATTTTAAAAATTGCCACGTTTTAATTCGAAATAAAATCAGTTAAACTTACTTTATTTTTGACACGTGTCCTGTAGTAGTAAACTAAAAACACATGCAGTCACTTAATTTTTTTCTTTTTCTTTTTGCCCAGCTTTAAAAACTCAAAACAAATTTTAGAATTGTCTGTATTTTTTCATTTTGTCTTCAATGAATCAACTTTTGGTTAATAAAACTTTTTGATCGTTATTTTTTTTTTTTTTCTTAAAAAAAAAAAATTCCATTCTCAGTACTTGTTAGTTCTTAGAAGATCAAATTACCCTGAATTTATTTGATACTTTTTACGTCGAAACCGAAAGTCAAGGTTTGACAATCCAATGTTCTGCCATTGAGAACATTTCTGGATGCATTACTGATCTGAAGTATAAGGTAAGAAAGCAATAAATAAAAATAAAATACGCGAGGTTCAATAAGCACTTATGATAAAAAAAAATAATTCTGGGTAAAAACTTTTTGCGAATAAAAAGGAATTAGGTAGTTTTATAGATATTTTTAAATTACTTGTCGCATTTTTTTATTAACAAATTTCTTTCGAGTTTGATTGCATTCTAAAAATTCTTCTTGATATGGATTGAATAAAAAAAAATGTTAAAATCTCAAATCAGTTTTACTGATCGTTGCATTTTTAAAAGAATTAGTTACTTTCCTCTGTGATGTTTTATTTAAAAAAACATGAAACACCACAATAAAACTACCACTGGATTGACACAGCATTATTTGCATCACTAAGAAAGGGGCCACGACTTAAATGTTTATTGTTTAGAATATTTATTTCTTTAAATCTTTAAAATAATTAAGTACACAATTATGATTTTTGTCTTTCTGATAAATCTAAATTAGCATCTGCTGACAGGACACTAATTTAATTTCTCTCTGCAATACTTGAACTAAGCGAAGATAGTGTTCTGGTAAGTTTCAACAGGAAATTAGTTGTTGATCAATAATTTGGGTCATGTAGCTGAAGTTAATGTTCTTTGCATTGCAATACTGTTTGAATTTAGCAACATGCAATTGGAAAGTGACTGGGTAGAAAACAACCATTTTTGTTGTAAAATTACTTCAGACATTTATTATAAAATTATTTATGGTATTGTTTAATCTGGACGATCAGTCATTACAAACTTTCAGGAAATATGGCACCTACCCGATTAAATAATAATCAGTTGTATGAAATTGATGCGGGTATTCTGTGTATCTTTGCATCTCCAGAGACTGTTTCACTTCAGTTTCAATAAGTAATCTTCCAGTTAAGAATTTTAATCGCTGAACTTTACGAATGATTTTTTGTTAGTTTTTTTTTTATCATAATGATTTTTTATGCAAGAATTAATCACAATTTCAAGTTAGTGACTTGTGTTAGTCATGAACAAAAAATAGAGCACTAACTTGGGTTTTTTCTTATATTTTTGATTTTGCAAAGAAAAAGTAAATAAAAAGTAAATTTTAAAAGCAAAAAACTATGCGTTATCTTTGAAAAAGACAATGAATTTTAATTTACATTTTTGATATGATAAAGTAAAACCTAAATTTAAAGTGAGAAGTAGAATTCCATACGAAAAGAGTAGAATATGTTCTTCCAGGCCATTGTGGTCTTGTGCCAAATTAAGCTAAAATTAGTAAATGCTTAAACACTCACAACAATTATCACCATTTGTATTCAAACATTAGAAACTTTTTTCAACCACATTCATAATTTCTTTAACCAAGACACCATATTGTTCTTTGTGTTTCATATTAAATTTCTCAATGGAAGTTGATTTTTTTAATTTTTATTTTTTGTACTGGTTGATGCTTTGAGTCTGTTTTATGAAACAAAAAAAATGAATCCTTAACTTAACATTAAAGACTTCTGTAGCACCATGCTGGGTGCAGGCTCATTGTTTCAGTCATTTTGTGTCTTTCCATTTAGAACCCTGTAGTACCAGACAGGTTTATTTACCAGGTCGCTCCACTACAGATGATGAGTGGGGTGTTTTAGATTTTTTATATCCTTGTCATAGCTACCAAATACAGTACTACTCAGCTGGTGACATGGTAGTTTCATGTGTTCTTTGTTACTTTGGCTGACTTTTTGTTTCTACATAGATGTAGCACTATGGCCAGGAGCGTTGATCAGTTGTTTTGGTCACTGGTCTGGTGACATTCTGGATATGATACTCCTCCATTCATCTTGTTCTTACCTAAGAAAGATCTGAAGCAGTGCCAAACTTATGATTTAAGTGTGGTAAACCAAGCCAGCTATAAGTCACAGAAACAAAGTTGAGGCATTCCCAAAATTGATTGTTGAAATCTTGGAATAATGAAGAAGACCAGAATGCCGTAACAAGATTGTTACAAAAGTTTGTTTGTTAGATAATTGTTTAAAACTAGAATCTTCCTTTCTCTAATTCTAATGCTTGCTAATAATATGCAGTCACCTGACCTTTTGAATCGCTTATTCACAATTATGGTGATAGAAAAAGACATATGTACATTCTTTTATTTTTCAAAGTTTAGGGTAATAATCTGGTGGTCTGTTGTTATAGCTGCTGTATCACTCTGCTCTTTCTGTGTCTTTCTTTCTCTCTCATTTCCAATGTATCCCTTCTCTGGAGCAGCCTCAACACACCATGTGTGTGCACACACAAGGAATATGATTTGTCTAAATTAATGGTCAAATCATATTCAAGTAAATGTTCAAATGATAGTCTCTTTTGTTCTGAAAAACCAGCTAGCCACTTAACCAAGTTCTGATAACCTACTTTCCAAAAAATTATTCTTCCTATGGAATAACCAGTAACTATATCCTCATGTAAGCACAATATATGGCTCATTAGTCAGCTTTCACAAATTTTTTTTTTCTTTTTTTTAAAATTCTTTCTCTGAAATGTGGTCAAGGAAAAAATTGTCCAATCCTTGTAACTGGTGTCATGAAGGCATTTGATAACTCCAGCCCTCTCCTTATAAGAACAGTGGAGAGGTGCTGACTCAACATTTTACTTTCAGGACTAGGCTTGCTTTAATTTTCTTTTCTTTTTCTTTTGCATCCAACCCAATGAAGAAAATGAGAGCCTGGCTTAGGAGGAATAGATATTGTACTTGGATCCCAGCCTGATGATGAGCAGCTCTCTCCTGATACTAGGCAGAAGTGCCTATCCATATATAAATAATCCAGTCATCTTTTTATGTTAATGGATGTGTACATGGCATAGTGATTATTACTATGTAAATTAAAAATTGGCAGTTATCCAGTTTGTTCTAATAAAAGGCTGTTGCCATTTATGTTCATGCAAATACCTTTGAAAAGCATGAATCTGTTTCATCTCCCCATAGTAAGGCGAGCAGACTGGACTCTCTAGCAATGGTTGTCAACCAGTCTAGGAGAAGGATAACTTTGACTTCAAAACTGTTTGGGTGTGGGTCTAGCATATCCACCATATAAAAACATGCTTGCTACAGAAACTACAGCAACAGCTAATGCAGTGAGGCTGTGGCAATATGCTCCACAGGGCAGTAGATTGATTGATTGATTCATTTTTTATGGCTTATGAATCCTTTGCAGGTTATCTAAAGCCAGAAAATTTGTTTTGGAGATAATATTGATTTAGTGATACAAGTTTTACTAATTAACCCATAGCTGGGAGGACAAGTGGTGGATTCATACATGCAAATACCCTTGGGAAAGGTAAGTGAATATAACGAAGCTAACTGGAATTGTAACTCAGATCTATGATTAACAATTCCAAGCCATTATTGATTACACTACCCACACATCCAAGCTTACAACACCTGGTATTCCCAATGTTGTTTAATGGCTCAATGTTGTTTAACTTCAGTGATCATACGGGAACCAATGTTTCAACATGATTTGGCTGTAAGCACAGGACAGTCTTCAAGATTAACATGTTACTTAAGAGCAAAAAACTATTTTATTAAATAGAAAAAAAAAATTTTCTAATTCAGAATAAATGGTTTTCAACAGATTGTGTTTGAGGTTGCAATCAGAATTTGAATTTTGTTCAACAAACATTTTAAACATCATTTTTATCTCTTTTAATTGAAATCTGCTTGATTTTGCTCTTTCCCAAAATGTTTTTAATGAAAATATACAATCTTCATAAAAAAAAAACACTTTCGAAGGTTACAGCATTTTTGAAAGCCCTAAAAATAGCCTTAATGGACATACACCTCTTCCTAGAATCACAATAAGAAAATTGGGGCACTTCAAAGTATTTGGATATTTTCATCAAAAATAAGATTCAGTAATCAGAGGCTTATTTGGAAATTTGAAGAATTTTTTTTTTTAACCTCTAAAAGTAAAGAGTTAGTTTTTATTTTATTTTATTTTTTTTTTTTTTTGTTTGTTTTTCATGGCAAGCACATTGGGCAAAGTGTCCTAAAATTAAATGAAGCAGATTGAAAAGTATACTGTTTTATTTCCCTCATGTTGAATTATTTCATTTAAAACAGTATAATCTTCAGACAACAATTGTTTCTTTTATTTCTATACATTTACATATTATGCTGTTATCTCTATTATATTCCAAATGTATATTTTTTGTAATATTATTTAAACTTTTACTGTACTAGAGTTACCTCCCTTGCTAGTGTAACACTGATTTTTGCTTTGACATTTGTGAAGCACTCAAAGAGTCGGGAGATGAAAAGACTGACTTGGTGAAAAAACAAAGTGCAACAGTAATAATTAAAAAAATATCTTTAAAGACACACATGTGAAAACCTTCTTATGATAGTATGGACTTAAAAATACATACCGTCATTATTTTTATAATGTCTTAATTATCACATTTGTTTGATTTAATTATCACATTTGGAACGATTTAGGGTTGCTGTTTATAATAATTTTTCAGAATTAATTTGGTTGTATATATTTATTTAAAACTGAAATCAAGAAATGTAAGTAATTGGGTTCCCAGTTCCTTCTAAAGTTTACTTCAGCTCTATACTTTTAACATCTACACCAGATCTCTGAAATTTTATTTGCTATTAATTTTTTTTTCCTCAATAGGAGTAGATATATTTGCCTTTTGTCCGGTTTACACTCCTTCCTAGTCTTTTGAACAGGAGTAGAAGTAATTCCCTTGTTCCCTGTTTGGTATTGGATTTCTAGTTCTTTCTAAAGTCTTTTCATTCTCTTTTCCAGTAAACTTGCATCTTAGTGGCATTATCACCTTGCTTGGGATGAATTGATTAAAAAAAATTGATATTAGAAATTCTAGAATTTTAAAATTATTTTATTGATATTATTATTTTAATGCCATGTCCCTTTAGGAATAGGTGATCAAAGTTATCCACAGTTTCCTTTTTCATTCATATTTGTAAACTGTGCATTACCATGATTGTTCCTGTGAAAGATAGTGGAGTGGTTTCTCATCCTCTTCTCTTTTGAATTCAGTTTTTCCTAGACTGGCTACCAACCAATTAGAAAGTCCAGTTTACTCTGCTATTTAATCTATAGCTGGGAAGATATGACTATAGAATATAAACATTGCTAACTGACAAGACTATTGTAGATATTTGTAAGATCTCATGAAAGCCTAACCAGTTGTATAATACAATGTATAAACACTAAAGTAGAATAAAATATAAAACATTTTAAAATATACTGTGTGTGATGTGATAATAGTGAACAAAAAGGAAGCTCTCCTACCATATTTCTATATGGTAGGAGAGCTTCCCTTTTCTTTTCAATACATTTATTATGGCAATAAACTAAGTTATATACAGATTCATATAGCCATTTTGATTTTCTTTAAGCTCATTATACAATTTGGGCAGCTATGTTGTAGATTTTGTACAAGAATTAGTTAAATGGTAATTCACACTAGATAAAAAACAAAAGTAAATCAAGTATTTTTAAAAAATACTTAAGAAATTATTTTCAGTTAATATGGCTGAAAATTAAAAATCCTATCTATAAAATGTAAGCTGGCCTGACTCTGGGCTCAGATTCCATTATTTGATATTGTTGCTGATGATGGTGGTGGTGATAATATCACTATCACCACTAATAAATTATTATGCTCTTATTTTCTGTCTAAAGTAAACCCTGGCCTACTTTGTGGTTGAGAGCTATATATTTTCTTCCAGTTTCAGAAGTAAAAACAAAGATTTTGAATATTGATTTTCATGCAAGCAGATTGGCACTCCCCATTTGAAAGATTAGTGCCACACAATCTACCTACTCTTCTGATTCCACTCTCTTCATGTGGGCTTGTGATGTAATAAGCTAAGCTTAGTAAACTAAATCAAATTGGTTATTGTGACAATTAGTTCAAAGTTCATTACAGGATAATTTCTGTATTTATATTATTTTGTATGTAACTAATTCAAAGTCACCAATCAAATAGTACTTTCAACATAAAATTTTTAGGTTCCTCCTGTTGGTAATTAATACCATTTATTGTTGTGTCCTATGACTTATAGATAAGGAAAGAATTTGTTTCTTACTCTCTACCCAGACAAACTGGGTTACTGTACTTTGTGTGGGCTACACAGCTATATGTAAATTCAAGGCTGACTGGGCTGGGGAGGATGCCAATAAAGTTCTTTTTCTATCTACCAATTGGCACAGCAGCATTCTTATTCTAGTACAAGACATACTTTGCTGAAACAGCTGCATAAATTGATGCTAAACATCAGAGCTTCAGGTTTTTGTTGTGTGTGTGGGTTTATCATTTTTGTGACTTTGATGTGAAGTTGGAGGAGGAGATGCCCCCCCCCCCCCGAAATTCCTTATTTGTCCTTACTGTTATCTAGAAGACAATTAGATTATCTTCCTTTCCTCTAATTTATCTTACATGAATTGAGTGATGCATCTTGTTGACATGTTAATCCGTTGACTGTGCTAATATGAAGATTTTCTTTATCATCCAAAAATTCTGCAATCAGTTAAGATATTGAAATACTTCAATTTTCTAAAGATACATATGTTATATTCATTGTTTCCCTGTACAGTCATCTAATAACTGTATGATGCTCTTCCTTAGAAATCTTCCTTTTCATAATGCATCTCCCATGACTCTCATGACCTTTTGTTTATAACAATTGTAATGTTCACTTAATCTCATCTGAGGATAGATTGACAACTAATGACACAGAAATCAACTAACTTTCTAAAATATTATCAGATTACAAAAGTGGTTATAGAATTGATAGATAATATTAGCTGAGCTTAGACTGGTACAAGGCCACAAATGAAGGGCACTCAGTAAAGTCGTAATAGTTAACTAGACCAGCTTGCTAATTACAAATCCATGTAAGACAAGGTTCCAAACCATAACAATGTGGTCAAAATATTGTAAGTTTGTATTCATAACATTGAAGAATTGTTCTTTCTACATTTTCCCTTGTCTTCTCATTGAGTTTAGAAAAAGATAAAAGTTTAGTTCTTATTTTTTTCCATGAATACAGCCTTTATCTATTAACAGACTTTTTTTTTTTTTTTTTTTTTTTTTGCATATTGTCAGAGAGTTCATCTCATTTCATATTGGGTGAAGGGTCTTTATTTTTTTCTTCAGAATCTTACATCAAGATAGTGTTTTTTTGTTTTTTTTCCTATTCATTATTTAACTTTTAAAACAAAATATAGCTTTGACATTGCAACATTTAAAAATAATTTTAAAAAAAATTAAAGTACAAATTTTTTTAAAAGAATTATTTATTTTTCAAAAGTTTGGCAAGATTGTAAAACCAAATCCAATTATTTTGCTTTTTTTTTTTCTCCATATCAAGACCGGATGTTCTCTTAGTTTGTGATAATTCCAGAAAAATATACTTAATCATTATCACTTAAATGTTATTTTTAGTGGATACCCATATTTGAGTAGATGCTTTGTTTATTTATTAAACAGTATATTTATTTATTTTCATCTAACAGTCTGAATATTCAAGGAATATTATTAAAAAAAGATATGCCCTCTGACAGGATTCAAACCTGTTTCCCTCTAGCAGGAGAAATCCTTGTTAGATTTGATATGCTTTAGACCATCTTGGCTACAAAGGGTCTCGCCAATTGAGCAAAGCCAAATAGTGACTTAAGTGCAAATCTGTTCAGAGATGCTCAAAAATGTAATGTGCGTGTGTCCCAAATCTGTTGAATTCATAAATAAAAATTCCATTACTACTTTAGAAATTGCTTTGTTTATGTTTTGATATGAAACTGAGCAGATATGAATATTTTGAGAATCGTTGAAGAGATCTACACTTAAAGGCACTCTTTGGCCTCTTTCAATTAGCAAGACCTTTCATCAGTAAGTTGGTCTAAAGCATGATGAAAAATATAAACATATACTTAATAGGTATATAATGTGCATGTGTGTTTTAGTGTTCTCTCTGAAAATTTGACTTCATGATGAATCACAGGATTGAATATGGCTGGTTGAGCCTTGAACCCATGAGCATGTATATGGGATTTGGTTACTTGGACATATCTTTATAAAACCTGTTAGGAAAAGATGTAATTATTTATTTCATGAAAAAGGTGTAGAATATCTTTCCTCTGGTGAAGATATTTTGTCAACCAATAATTTTACCAAGTATGCTTATCTTAGCTTCAAATTTTGAAATAGCTGTCAGATAATCTTTTAATAGCAACTGCATTGAACATTAGACCTTAGCTCCATAGAATATTTTACTTGATACTCTATCTCCTATAAGTTCTCACATTATCTGTTTTTTAAGGCCTGAATGTTATCTTTAATTTTTTTTAAAAGTAGATTGTCAATATTGAGTTGTATATTATCTTTGTATCCTCAATTTTTAAATGAAGACGACAAATTTCCCTCTCCCACTCCTTTTTGCTACAGTGAAATGGTTAGTAAGTTCAAATGTTAAAATGATCTCCTCTTTAATTTGTTGTGACCAAATATTTCTATTTCAGACAATTTAATCTCTAAACATTTCTATTTTTGATACCAAACAAAAAACAAAATATTATCAGGAAAATACTTTGGTCACATTGTCAGTGGGTTAAAAAAGTATTTTTATCTTTCATATCTACTGGGTTGGAACAAAGGTTTGTAGTATTTTTCAATAGGTGGCATTTGAACATGTGATTTTGTTTCACACATGATTGAAATTTATGACATATATACATATTTTGAAAGGTGATATTTCAATGTGTCTTTAGTATGTTGATTGTGAATTTTTTTTTTTTTTTTTTTTTTTTTAAGAACTGTTAGATGAATTAGATACAGAAGTAATTATTGGCAGATTCAAACATCATCTAGTAGACTGCATGCAATGTTCTATTATGCTTTTGAACTGTTTGTTAATTGTGCAGTAAACTATTTAAAAATATCAACCAATTACTTAAAAAAAATATGTACAGTACATGTATGATGTAATTATTAAGAAATGCAGTTTTTTTTTTCCCACAAAAATTTTAATTGTACCCTTTTTTCCATATGTATTTTTAAAAAATTTTATTTACTCATTATGAAAATTAAATGATAGCATTGTCGTTTTGGATGGACCCCTTTTGTCTCCTAACACCAATATTTTTTAGACCCAGTCCATCACTGATGATATCGTTGTTAGTAAAACTAAATGCAAAGTAATCATTTTTCATGAACTTTTATGCACAAAATGGTTTGTTAGTAAATAAACATTTTTATTGCATATTTGAATAATTAAGATTGAAACTTTATGAACAAAATAGAATTATTTAGATAAAATTTTCTTTATTTAAGCAGATACCACACTTTCATCCTAGTTATAGAGAAAAGGATTTAATACAGAAATTGACATTAGACTTGAAAGTAAACTTCTCATATATAATCTAATGTATTTACTGACTAAATTGCACATTAATGATGAGAACAATTCATCATCAGAGTGAAATATTGAACTTTTCTATGTTTTACTTCCCTTGGATTGTTATTAAAAAATGTTGACGTTGCAATCCTGTAGGGACTTTAGAGAGATCTGATACGTTAATTGTTCATAGTGCTGGAGGACAATAGGTCAATTATTGTTGATGATTGTCTAGGAAAAGTATACATCTGTTTGATTCTCATCAGGAACTGTTTACAGAATCTGTTTTTATTGTTGCTTTGAAGCAAATAGCAGCTGTGACCTCCTCCCTCTCTTCTCCTGACAATCTTATCTTTCTTTGATAGGCAAAGAATAAAAATAAATATTCTAAGTTCATTATCAAGAAAAGAACTATATTTGACAAATAAATACAAATGACTTTGCTTTACTGTATTTTCTTCCAGAAATGTGATTAATACAGTGACAAAAAAATTTAAATTTTCTTTAAAAACGGAAGCCTAAAAAATAGTCAAATTAAGAACAGGTATTATCAGATTAGTAAATAACATTTTTATATTATTATTGTTATGATTTTGAAAGTGAATATTATTATTCTTGTTTTCATATCAAATATAGAATCATTTATAAATCACAGCAGTGTGGTAATTTTCATATCCTTTTTTTTTTTTTTTTTTTTTTTTTTTAAGCAGAAGCAATTTCATAATCCACTTATATTTGTCTTGTTTCATTTTGTAGTAATTTCAGTATCATTTAAAATTATTAACCAGGAATAACATTATTTGTCGTAATTGTATATATTCCATAAGTGAATGAAAAATGAAATGCTTTTGCTGAGATGCTTGGCTTGATTTGAAGCAGAAGTATACTCAATATATTTCACCTATTTTACAAATAGGATAAAAATTGCATAATTTAAAAGATATATCAGCAAATCTAGAACTGCTAACTTTGCAAAACTTCAGATATTTTATTTTTAAGAATATGTTTTAAAAAATTATTTAATGAATGTGTTTGATTTTTCTTAAAAATATTGGTTTAATATATTTCTTTGAAAAATTGAATTTAATGTATTGAATATGGATAAATTTAGTTAAAGTTAGTCCAGGCATCATTCAAAAAAAAAAAATCTACATTGATTCTTTGTAATGAATTGCTTAGATAATTAGTCAGTTTGATATCTTAAAGATAAAAATTCAGAATAAGAATGCATTAAGAATTTATTTTTTGAAATTGGGGCCTAACTTTGCAAAAGGTCTTTGAATCAGAATATTGTGTCATTCTTATAGAGATCAGTTTGTTCATTTCAAGAATGGAAAATATGCCAAAAAAAAATAAACTTTTAAAATCACACCAATGAATTAATATAAGATTTATGAGACAAATATACTGAAACTTTCATTCATAATGACATGTCAAATTCTGATAAGAGAAAAAGTGAAAATAATTTCAGCTCCATTTGAACCTAGTATATATAGGTAGTTTCATCTTTTTATACCACTGCCTACTGATATTACCATTACTTCCCTGCTTCTTCATTTAATGTTAGTCAATTTTCTGATTAACATACTTAATGCTTCTGGCAATGGAGACAGCAATCTGATAATATTTTTCAATTTTTGACCATAAATTTGCTTTATCAGGGGTCATAAATTAATGCATGATTTACTGACAGAAAAGTGCTATGATATTTGTATTTATCTAGAAATGTTTCTTAGGTTTCATCCTTTTAAAATGGTATTAATTTTCGATTTTTTTAAAATATTTTTTTTCTTCTTGTTTTCTTTTTACCATCTAAATGAAAATAAATTGAAGTCATAAAATAGGATGTTTATGTGACAGGTGTTTGGTAAGCAGCTGCTACTGAGGCCCCTGTTTTCATTGTTTTTTCTTAACAAATTTGCTGTTAGTCTTTCATTCTGTGCTAAGTATGTGGTGGGGAAAGTCTTTTGTAAGGAAAATTACCTATGAATGTGGGATGAGGAGAAGAATAAAAAATCTTATCTGTCTTTGGATATGGGGGAATTTATCACATTAGAATACTGTATTTGAAATATAAGGCCATCTTTTTCCCTAAAAATATCTCGAAATATCTCTTGGGTCTTGTATGTAAATTCAAAATATTTTGTAGGCTAATGTCTATCATGACACCTTAGGACTTTTACCTAGCTTAACTTCATAATGCTATTGAATAATATGAAATGTAAATTAGATGCTGTCAAATAAAGTACATGAAGTGTATGTCATTTAGCAGTTGAAGCAAATGTGTGGGATTATCCCACCTTGTCTACCAGGAAAACTTCTCTTATTGTCCACTAGGTGGCATTATAGAAAGTAGTATAAAAGGAATGGACACACTCTCTTTCTTTCTCTCTTCAACAACAGAATGCCATAGTGACAAGATGTATATCATTTCCACTCTGGGGAACTTAATCCCCAGGCATACCATGTGTTACATAGTGAACCATATGTAGCATATACAAACTATGCTACCTCCTGTTCAGAAAAATCTCATGCAACCACAATAACATCTCCACTACAACTAATCACATAAATATATATTTCTCTCTTTTTCTTAAGTTATACCTCAATCTGTATATGATATATAATCTATGCATCTGATGAATTCACTTATTCTGAAAATATGCTACCAAATGTTACAATTGGTAACCTATGGAATGCAATTACAAACATTCTATTTTTTATTTGAATAGTTGTTACAGGTAAACATGAGAATAATGATAAAAGATTTAGTTTTAGTATCTGTCTACAGTTTTGGGTTGGAATTTTTGGTTAAATGTTGTTTGTGCTAATGTTTTTTGTTATTTCAAAGTATTTTAAGCTGGTTAGGATTAGGGTTGAAAGTTTCAGAAGTGAATTTGTCATTTAGTGCATTTTTAATTGTTTGTTTTTTGTAGGAGTGGGGGCTGTGGGTAATATCCTATTGTTGTAGCATGATTTCCACTCTGTCATTAAGTCTTGTTAATTTGAATTCCATATGGCATTATTTTGGTACTAAACCTGCAAGTGAGAACTACTTAGAACTGTGATATGGGCCAATTCCTTCAGCCAGCTTTTTTTCACACTTTTAATGTTTTTAATGTTTTTATTTATTTTTTATTGGAGACATTCACCTGTGGAGCAATCAACAACCAACAGGTTAAAATGTTAAGGAGAAAATAACAAAATGTCAACAACAGATGAGGTTAATAGTCCAAATATCAATTGAACAGTCAAGTATTTTTAATTAAGTCATTGGCCTTTTAAAGTGTTGTCTACTATCTTAACACTTAACTATATGTACAAGTGTCTACTTCTTTATTGTTGTTTTGTAGTTATAATGGCTGCAAAGGTTGATAACAAAGTTCCTAAAACATGTGGATGGATGTTGTAATATTAATCATGTATATGTAAATCACCATTGCAATTATCTTGTTGGATTAATGTAATCTAAAAATGTCTGGCTGAAAATAAAGGACAAAGTTAAGAATTTGATGCAAAACAGATCCCTAAATGTAATGGTGCGGAATCTGCATCAGGAAAAAAAAAGTTACACATTACAATCCACTAGTGTTGTACTTAATAAAAAGAAGTACTTTGTTAAAGATTTTATTTCCTTTATGTTAATGATAAACTCATAGACAAAAGTGTTTTGCATGCTTGTAAGGCATTTATATTGACGATGGCTTTTTGCAAATTATGTGAAATGTTGTAAGCATTATAAAAGAAAAAACTCCAAAAACTTAATTACTCCAAATTTTTTAATGACAAACACCATTTATCAAAACAAATAAAATTAAAACCTGGGCCACTGTTAACCTACTTAATAAATATTTATTGTTAAAATTGATATATTTCGTGCCTTTTCCTACTTTGCCAAAATTTAATGAAATAATGTTTTTGTTTTTTTGGGGGCGGGGGGGGGGTTCTCTCTCATAAAGACCTTATCTGCAGTGTGTATGCTCATCTGGAATACAATTTGATATCTTAAAAAGCCTCTATTTAGAAGTCTGTTTACTGGGGTTATATTTTTGGCATTAAAGAAATTGTTACCGTTATTCATTTTCAAGCAATAGTATAATTAATTTTTATGTCTTTATTGTCTAATTATTACAATTTTCTCTGATAGTTTCATAATTGCATCTCAAAAATTTTGTATTTGCTTGTTTTCATAAAGTAGTTTTCTTAATTAAAAATGTTTGATTTTATTTAAAATTGATTTGTTTTTTACAGCTTATCAATTTTTGTGGGTTATTTAAAGTTAAAACAGATTTTGGATTGCATTAAGAATTTTTAATAACAATGAATTTTCCAGATACAAATTTTACTATTTAACCTATAATTGGGAGGAGGAGGAGATAAGGTCATATATTTCCTATGGGTATTTCTGCTTAAGTGAATGTAATGAACCTGACTGGAATTTGATCTCAGCTCTCTGATTTCTCATTCTGAGCTGATTGTTTTCTTTTCTTTTTTTATCAGTAATAAAGATACTAAAAGCTCTTTTATTGGCATAATCATTTTTGTCATTTTTATAAAATACATTGTTAACCTCCAGCCTACAAAAACTACAATTTGAATTATAATATATTAGACTTACTCAACCTTTTCTTTTTCATTCAGTTTTTCTTTATTCTGTAGTGGTTGAATTTTCAAAAGAAATAATAAAAATAAAAAAATCAGTCTAAAAAATCTTTTGAATAAAGATTCAAAAAGTTTTATATAATTATTTTTATGTATCTGCAAGTGATACTTTGAAGGCCATATGCTTTTTGTTATGATAATTTCAGAACAAGTTGTTCTGTAAACAGTTTTTTTTCTATAATATTTTTGAATAAAATAAAAAGGCATTTTTCCAATTTTGTTTTTACTTGTTTAAAGTACATGAATTTACAGTTGTTGACAGTTTCAGGCTGTTTGAACACATGTTGCTTTTGGTTCATTTATTGATTTAAAAACAAATATATCACATGACTTGGGTTATTTTGTATTGTTTACTCATAGGCAATATCTTAGGTTGTTTAATATACATGGCTGTATGTCTGTATTACAAGCTTTGATATCAAGATAAGGAACTAATGTAATGTCAGCCACTAATGTTTATTTTCCCATTGTCTTCAATCAGACAGAACCACAATGTCCTGACAAAAGCAATGACAAGAACTTAAACTAAAGACCTTGATTATTCATTTATATAATAAGATTAAATAATAGCCAACTTCTCTTTCATTTTCAAGTAAAGCTTGACAGATGTAAAAGGAATACACACTTTTCACTACATTTTTATGAGTAATATCTTATCTTTTACAATCAATACTTTTTATACATAAGTGTTTTAAATGGTTACATATGTACAATGAATAATATTTTTTCTTCATTAAAATGATTCAATAAGTAAATAAAATAATTCTAAGGAGGAATTGTTTTGTTAAATGAATGAGTAGAAAATATTTTGTAATAGGAATATACATAAAGAAGCATTGTATTTTGAATTGATTGATGTCTCCTAAAACACTGAATTCAATACTCATTGGTTGTTACATCATGTTTTGAAAGTTACCTTAGTAGAATGAATTGCTTCTTTTATATAATTGGATTTAATTTGAAAAATTAGCCATAATAAGTTCTTATATGTAATACCTGATCATTTGTAATTGATATGTTTAATAAATTATTCAGTAATATTTTCATAATTTTTATGAATATTATAATATATGACTGACTTCCTTCATTATTTAAACATCTTAAACTAATTTCCAAGAAATTATAATTGAAATTTTTACATTTTGCACTAATTTATAGTATTTATATAGTATTAGAAACTTAGGCAATTTTACAGAGGCTGAAAACTAATGTTTTAATCACCTGAGAGAACCCTTTTTTGCCTTCCATCAGTATAGCTTGATGCTAACCACCAGGAAAGTGACTCATTGCACCTTTTCAGTTTAATGTTTTCTGCTGACATGAAGTGGTAAGATTATATTGAATCAAGTGCTAGGTCTGCTGCTAAGAAGGTTGGTTCACTGAATCATGTGAGACAATCTATCTTACACATTTATAAGCCTACCATTCACCCATGTATTGAATATTGCAGTCACATCTGGTCTGGTGCTTCTGTTATGTATTTTTATTTGATAAAATACAAAGAAGAATTTACAATGTTATTAGTTCTGACCTGGCATCTTGGCTTCAGTCACTCTCCAACCACTATATCATAGATTCCCTGTGTCTTTTCTATAAATATTTTCATGGTAATTGTTCTAATGAACTTTTCTCTAGGGTACTTGAACTTTAGGAATTTAAGCATGCTACTATATTGATGGCTAGGTCTCATCATTTTACAGTTGAAATGGCTAGATGTAACTGTAAGTTCTATGTTAACAGTTTCTTCTGTTGCACTTCATGCTTGTGGAACTCTCCTTCAGTTTCTTGCTTTCCAATCAACTCTGATCTTTAGAAATTTAAATGCAATGTCAATTGCTATCTTCTGTCTTCTTAATGTTTTTTTTCTTATATTCTCTCACTTAGTAACCCCTTGTGTCTTAATGGCTTTATTGCCTTGCTTGGAGTGAAATGATGATAAAAGCAGTTATTGATATCTGAAATATTAGAAAGAGGTTTTTTTAAACTTAAATCTTCTTTTATTAATAACTGTACTATTGTAGCCTTATACCAAACTAAAGTTAGTAAATAACAACTATGCTATTGACAGTTCTAATAGAAAAGCTCCGTTTCAGCAAATAGTTAATATAAGCACAAGACTGTTGTTTTCAGATCTACTTTTGACATTAAAAATATTATTCATTGTTCAATATGGTTCAGAGGATTGTTAATTTATCATCTTTAATAAGAACATTTTAAAATGTATTTAAATAAATGTACATTTGTGTTTTTGTTTTTATCTTTTTTCAGTTTGTAATCTGTTAATGAGATTTTCCAAAACTGTTATCTTAAGATGCAAAAAATCAAAATGTAAAATTTCAGATATATTTACCAAGGCAGAAAATAAGCTTTATATGTCAGTGATATCAAAGATTTTAGAAGTACACAAATATACTATACTGGAAAAATCTTATGTAAGGTCAAGGAAGGGCTAATAACCTATTTTGTTGCTACTATGGTATGATATTTACCGAGGCATTTTCAACCTACCGTAAATGACAATGCACTCATTATTGCTGGAAAATCATCAGGAAAAACAATGACCTGTTTACTGATTTTTTTAAATGACATCAAATCAGTTTACAAACATTAAAATCACTATTTGATGATTTTTTAAAAAAAAATTTTTGTATAAAAAATTGTTAATGATTTTTAATACATAACCAGTTCACTACTCCTAACCCTAACATATTTCATCCTTCCAACAGTTGGTAAAAATCATACCATAGTAGAAAATGAATAGTAGATATATTACTATAGTAGCACCCCTATTTCTTCATCAGTAGGTCTATGAAACCAAACTCAAAAATTTCCCATTGGATAACTGGAAAAAAGCATATCTTTTTTTAAATTTATTTTTTAAGCACTCTGATTGAAATTTAAAAGAAAAAAATAATCAAAAGCAATTAATAAAAAGAAATACCTTGTCTTCAATTCAACTATGAATTTCCACATCTGGTGTCTTTACTGAATCACATCAGGATATTGGAGTCTTATTTTAATTTTCATTGATTTTTTTTTTTTTTGTTTTTTTTTTGTTTTGTTTTTTTTCTCGTGTTTATTTCATGCCATGTAAGAATAGTCACCTGAAGAGAATATAAGCAGTTGGGAAGTATCTCACCTGGTGAAAACAATTATCTTATTTTCAACTCAACATATCTTGACAACATATCTTAACAACTTTTAACCAAGCATTTAAAAGAAGTGACTGTTTGGGCTGCTATTATCACCCCAGTTCTATTTATTCCATTTCACACTTGGTGAATGACAAAGCATAAAGTCCTCTTGAAATAAGTGTCAAATTAGCTTTATTACAAACTATGCCTTGATTTTTTTTTTTTTTGTCAAAGCCTCATGTTAATTACACATTTTAATTAATTTCAATTAATTTAGCTAAACAAAATATGACATCATTTTATGCTGTTTAATTGAAAAATTACAACTCTGTGTCTTTAAGCCAAATTTCATTTTACAAAGATTGCAAAAAAAACTAAAAAAAAAACCTTTTTTACTGTATAAAATTATTTTTCTTACCATTTTTTTTGTGCTGCACTTTTTCCTTAGTTCTTTTACATAAAATCTATATTAAAGTATTTTGTTACAATTAAACACATTCTATTTTAAAGTCTTGATATTGGAATGAAACTTTAAAAGAAAATTAGATAACTTTTTGATCTGCAGCAAATGAATAGAAAAGTGAATTTAACCTTTTAAGAAATTCAAATGAACAAGTTCCTATTCTTTATTTTTGTTGTACATTTATCTTTTTTTTCACCATCTTTCTTTTTTGTCAGAAGAAGCTATAAAAGCATAATGACTTACATTTTTGTTTGTTTTTGCTTTATGTAATTATTTTATTGCCAGATTATCATAACAGTAAACATGGAAAATTCTAATTTGTCCATTTATTTCTGTGTTATTAATCAATTTTTTCCAAATTAACCAGTTTTGTTTATGACAATGTTGTTTTATTTTGACCTTTTTTACAATACTAGTTCCGTGTCAATACATAAAGTATTCGTTAATCCAATTCATTTGATAATAAACAGTTTTAAGAAATATGTATATATCTAAGAAACATTAAGTAGCAGATCACCAGTTATATAAGCAAAAATATTAGTTTGCAATAACTTCATTATTTTCATTATATTTCTAAAGAATTAATGGATATCCATATTTAAAATAGATGGTCTATTTCGATTTTAAACTGTGTATTACATCTATCAGTCTGTGCACTTGAGAAATCTCAATAGAGAAAATGTACTCTCCAACAGAGTTTGAACCTGCATCCCACTTTGTAGGAAAAATCACCATTTGATCCAATATGCTTTAGACTAATTGACCACAGAGAGCAAACATCCTAGCAAGGTGTTATTTCTCTTTTAAGAAAAGAGCATTTCTTCAATGAGATTTTTCAAGAAATCAATAAAAAGAGAAAAAGAAAAGAAAGCTAAGGGAAAGCAAGAGAAAAGACAAAGAAAGGCAAGAGAAATAGATAAGCATATTCAAAATTATCCAGATTCATAAGAGGAAAGATAAGATAGGAAATAGAAAGATGTTGATATGAATTAAACCAATGAAATTATGTTGAATCAGAATTCAAATTTGAATAGAAATGTGGCGTGAATGGATACAATTTTGTAGTGATTATTTATATGTCCTCATGTAACAGTGTATAATAAATAAATATTTATAAATATATATAAATATTTATTTCTCTACTTTTGTATTGAGCCCTGTTTTAAATTAATGTTTTGAACGTTGAAATTTTATTCTTCGTTTTTTTACATTTGTATATATATATATATATATTACAGTTCAAAAGTTTGAGGCTACGCCTGGTAATTTTTTAAATTGACCCAAAAAGTAGTTGTTTTGTAGTTTAAATAGAAGAAAATTGTTATACATGATTAAATAGAAAAGTGAGACATGAGTTTTATTAGAAATTCTATTATGACGAAAAGAAAAGCATTTCATGTTTTAAATTTTGCTCTTATCAAAATATCCTCCTTTAGCCTTGATTACTGCAGTACAAATTTAGGGCATTCGTTACAAAAGTTTCTCAAAGTATACATTTGATAATTGTTTTTTTTTTTTGTTTTTTGTTTTTTTCAATGACTCTAAGAGCTTTTTCCTTTTTGTTTTCCATTCTTCTGTCAAGTTCATCCTATGCTAATTCTGGAAGTGGCTTCAAACATTTGAAAATAATTGTTATTATAATGAATTTTATCAGGAAACATTGATATTTTTCTTGTAATATATACAATTTCCAGTTTAGATAATGATCTGTTTTGTCACATTAAAATGGCTTCCTTTTCTAGATTCAAAGTTTTCCCATGGAACAATAAGCTAGAGGATTAAAGTGTTAGCTTATGAATTTGTTGGCATAGTAATTGTAAGTTCAATCTCTGTACTGAGTAGTACAGACTCAGGTGCAGTAGAAACGGTACTAGCAATAACAGAATAGTACTAAAAAGAACAAAATTAGATATCCCAAGACATGGATAGCAGAATGAAAACACTTAATCTGCATAGATTAAACAAAGGATTCAGTTTGAAATTTCCAGAAAGTTACTCAGATTAACAGACATTTAAAGAAGGCTGGAGGATGCAAAACCAACAAGGATGAGACTGTTTATCCCAACAATTCTTGGAATGGCAATAATGACTCCTCTCATAATTTAAGGTATTTCATGTTATTGTTTTTTACTAATTAAACAAGATTACTCAGTATTTTTCCCTAAATATTTATCTTATTGAAGTTAAACACAAGTTTTCAAGTATGTTATTTATAGAAAGCAAAAATGCTTAATGGAAAATTTCTGCTACTACTACTACATTGTCACTGTAACAATGTAATTGAGGGTATTTTAGAAAATTTGAATCTCCACACATAATATTGATTCAATGATATTGTTTGCCTCATGATTGAGATAGTTGTATAATTCCAGTTGGTACTGACAGTCCTGCTTAAGTCCAGGCAAGAATATTGATTTTCAAGGCAAACAAATGCTCACTATTTGAAAGATTGGTGCAATACAATCTTTGCTTTTAACGTAAGCTTAGTAAATATTAATATTTATTCGATTATATTTGTATCTATGCAGTCATATCATACAAATGCACAATGTGTAGAATTCTTTTAAAAAGTCATCCACATTTAAACTTCATTAATAATGCTAATCAAAGAGAAAGATTGGCATTTTTGAGTTTATCCTTAAAAGGCAACATGTAACTGAGAAGAGCGAAGACTAGAGTAGCATTTATTATTACCAATGGCATTTTGAGGTCAATTTTTTGTCATCCTGCCAACTATTGATTTTTTAAAAGTTTTTTGCTTTTTACTCTTATGATTCTTAGCAATATAACTAAGCTTGTTATTAAATGGTCGCTCTACACTATTGACAATTATTGATCCGCTAAACAAAAATAAATATGATTCATGACCATCTTGTTTACAGAGTTGTTCTCTCTCTCACAAGACAAATTACTTTCCTGATGAGTTATGATTTTTAAACACACACACACATTTGCTATATTCATTGAGGAAGAGTACTCAATATTGGGGAGAGCATTATAGATATAGACTGTGTATATAGGAATCAACATTGCATGATGGTTCAGTTTTATGAATGCAATCTCTGTGTGTGTGTATGTTTTTGGTATCTCTAGAGTTAAAAACACACAATTACATATGCTTAGAGTAGTTTTACATTGTTAACACAAATTGTATCTGTTTACACTGTGAAATTTGACTAACTCAAATATGAAAGCCCACTAAAAAGTTTGCAGCCTGACCAAGAAGTCTTTTCAAAAAATTTCTGATGTATAGTCATTTGGTCAGATTTTGGAAAGTAGGTTGTGCTGAGAACTTTTCAGTACCGATTCATATATCATATTCTGATCTTTGAGATTATAATCTATCTACATAGAATTTTAGGATTTCATTTTATTTTCTTTATATCAAGATTGTAAATTTACATTTTTATTAGGATTTCTTCTTAGTGTGATGTTCTAACAGACCAAGTTATGCTTAGTAAATATATACTATCTAAAAAGGAGAAATAACTACGTCATTTGATACATATACACACGCAGATGTGCACACACAAAGAGGGGAAAAAATTAACCTAACACTAATAAGAGCATCCCAGTTAATACATAAATTAATTACATAAAACTTCATATAAAGATGACAAGAATGGCAGTCAGTTGTTGAAACCTGATGAGTGAACAGAACACGAACAAAAATGTTTGTCTACAAAACTGGAGTTGAGGTGCTGAATCAATAAGCTAAGTGACAAATTCTATTTTTAATAATACTATATATATATATATATATATATATCCCCAATCATTGTCGTAAACAAAATAAAAACGGCATTTTTCAGGTTTGGCCATTTCAGAGACTGTCTTATGCACATTTCAGTGATATTAACTATGCATTTGAAAATATTTGTGCCATACAATATACAGACCTGTAACCGTATGAATTTCATAGATCTTGACACTTTTATTTGAATGAGAAAGGAGGAGGAAGAATAACAGCTGTTATGTGCTATTCACTGTCTTTGCAAGACGTTATCTGTGTTGTAAACATTAAGACTAGAAGTTGTTTATTTATGAACCTTGAAAAATCTATCCATTTTCATCCAGTTGTCATTATGTGAACAAATGAAATTTGAATGCTTCATGGTCTGTCTTTAATTTTCAACTTTTTCCCTTTTTTTTTTTTTTTTTTTTTTTTTTTTTAAATCATACCTTTTTCTTTTGTTCATCTTCCTTTCAGCTTTTTTCTGTTTTTATTCTGTAATTTGATTTTTGTTACTTCTCTTCTTTCTACTTGTCTTTGCCTTTTTTCCTCTCTTCTGGAAACCTGCACATATTTAACTTTTAATCTTGTCACCTTTGTTACAAACTGTCACATGTTATCCATCAATAATTGTCTGATACCTGCTTACACTTAATGACAGATTATGCCAGTTTAGCATTTCACAATTGCACTAAGCACTTAAGGCAGGTTATTATTATGTAATCTATAAATGGCATTTACTGCTAGTGTTTGAATGTTATAATCTCAAATTACATTATTTTCTTGTATACATTTATTGCAAAATTATTGCTTAGTAATTTTCATGGGAGACCTGAATGCAAGGAGGCAAGGAGAGGGAAGTGGGGAAATAGCTAGCAAATTTGGACTAGGAAACCACAACAAATATGGAGAAAAATGGGTTCACTGGTGCATAGCCAATGACCTGGTAATAGGCAACACAGTTTCAAGAACATTCAAGACGATTATGGACATGGAGAAGCCCTGGAGGAGAAAATAAAAACCATATCGACTAC
Organism: Acanthosepion esculentum; assembly: GCA_964036315.1. Taxonomy (NCBI): domain Eukaryota; kingdom Metazoa; phylum Mollusca; class Cephalopoda; order Sepiida; family Sepiidae; genus Acanthosepion; species Acanthosepion esculentum. Next base: position 37,975,142 of record OZ038501.1, read on the forward strand.
AAAACTATCAACAAAAGATTCAGGAATGCAGTTGTTCACTGCAAAACCTATCCAAGTGCCAACTGCGGAAGTGACCACCTCCTTGTTATATGTAAACAAAGAACGAAGCTACAGAAACTGAAGAAGCCTAATGCATCCCCCAAGTTACAATATAACAAACTCCTCAACAACCTGAACCTGAAGAAAAAAATATATGGACAGTGTGAAAAGATATAAAGGACAAAATGTAAATGGAAACTTGAAATGGGACACACTAAGAGAAGCTTTAGTGGCATCAGTAAATAACATCATCCCAAAGGAAAATGGACAAAGAAAAAAATGAATGGATCACAAATGAGATTCTTGATGCAAAGGAAGCAGAAAACAATGCCAAAACATGGTACAGAAAACTACACAATGAAATAAGGAACAAATGCAAACCGGCTGGAGAAGAATGGCTCAATGAAAAACAAGCAGAAATAGAGAGAATGATTATCACAGATAAAGGAGATATGCATAAACAAATAAGGGAACTAACAGGACAAAAGACATGCTCATCAACTGGCTGCATAAAATCCAAGGATGGAACGCTCATATTAGAGAAAGAAAGAATTTGCTTGAACGAATGTATCGGAGATCTCTTCCACAATGAAAGAGAACAACTGGCAATACACAAAAATACCAACGGGCCAGAAATAATAAAAACAAAGTGGAAGTTGCACTAGCCAAATTGAACAGTAACAAAGTGGCAGGGACAGATGGAATTGTAATAGAGATGCTGGCAGCCTGCCTTAGATGATTTTGGTATAGACAAAATTACAGAAATAATAAATGAAATCTACAACAGTGGTGATATACAAGAAAACCTAAGCAGATCTATTTTCATAGCACTGTCTAAAAAAAACGGGCACAAATGAATGTGAACTCCACTGAACAATCAGCCTAATGAGCTACATAACAAAGCTCATCATCCAAATTCAGATGAATAGTGTGCAGCAGAATCAGGCCAGAGATAGGACAAGAACAGTGTGGGTTCATGAAAGACACTGGAACAAGGAACGCGATATTCATGCTCAGAATGTTATCAAGAAGAGCAATACAAATGCAGAAGGACGTGTACCTGTGCTTTATAGACTGTGCAAAGGTGTTTGACAAAGTACCCCACAAAGATCGGTTAGAGCTGCTCAGCAGCCTTGACATATTCGGGAAAGACTTTAGAATAATCAAAAATCTCTACTGGCAGCAAACTGTCTGCATACGGATAAAAAAAATGAGTTCAGCAGATATACAAAAATAGAAAGGGGTGTAAGACTTACATCGGACTTATTCAACCTGTACAGTGAGGCAATTCTGAGAGAACTAGAAATCCTACCAGGATTCATCATTGGTGGCCACAATCTTAACAATATAAGATATGCAGATGACACAGTGCTGATAGCAGGCATGGAAAGGAAACTACAAAACCTCCTACAGAAGGTAGAGAAGGAGAGCGAGAATAAAGGACTAAGCATAAACTACAAGAAGACAGAATGCAGGATCCTCAGCAAAAAGATGAGCCCAAAATGCAAATTAAAGGTCAGGGATACTAAAATCAAGCAGTTACAGTAAATTAAATATCTGGGAAGTGTTTTAACAGGACAGAAAGGGCAACACTGAGATCCGAAGACATACTGAGGTGGCCAAAGACACATTCCAAAAGCTAAGCAGAGTATTAAGAGACAGGCAAATTTTGTTGGAAACAAAGAAAAGAGTATGTGATATCTGTCTTCCTGTGTGGCAATGAATGTTGGACAATCTCCTAAAAAATGAAGAAAGTGACTCTAAGTAACAGAAATGTAGTTCTACAGAAGGATAACACGGTTTGAAGATGTGAACAATGATGAGGTTTTGGAGAGAATGGAAACATACAGGAAACATACTTAACATCAGGAAGAGACAGTTAAAATTCCTGGGACATGTAATGAGAAAGGAGGACTTGGAAAATCTGATACTCACATGATAAAGAAGGACAGGGGAAAGCAACACACGGCATAGTTAATGCGCTTGAACAAATGGATGGCAGAACAAGACAAAGCTACAAGGGACAGGAGAATATGGAGGGCCATGATCGCCTATGTCCTGAATGAACATGGTACATAAAAGAAAAAATTATTTTATGTGCTGGCACATAAATGAATCTTTTTTTTTCTTTCCAGATTGTAATGTCTAGATCTGTTCAGATATAAATGAACACAAAAAAACAATGCAGAAGAATGTTGCTCTAGATGATTACAATAGATTTGTAGATTTGCTAGTCTGGATTTCATATTAACTGCTATGCGAAACGAATATCAAACAAAATAACATTTTGGAAACACAGATTAATAAGTATCTCATAAGTTACATTAAAGTTCTCCAGGGTTATGCTAATTATCAGCATTGCCTGCATTGTGATGAAAATAGTTTTCATTTTGCACTTTGGCTAGAGTTCAAGTAAAAGATATGATTTTTTTTTTTTTTTTTTTTTTTTTTGCTAAATTCTCAGACCCTTTCCATTTAGAAGTCTGCATAATCTATATTCAATTTACCTCAACTATTCTGTTCTTTATTTAATTCCTCAGCTGTTACAGCCTTTTACTAATAGATACACAATTTGAGGTAACTGGTGATAATGAACTTAACAAAGAGTTCTGCTTATAACTGCGGTCATTACTTTTATACTGATTCTTCTTGAAAAAGGCATGACTCCAATCCTCCCTGTGATTCATTTGACTTCCGCTTATTTTTATAACATACAAATAATTTATAGTATATTTTCACTGATATACAATGATAATGGACAAGAAAGTGCCATGAAAATGCAAAGCTGCTGTCATGCTGAAAATCTTTCAATAAAGTCTTTGCAAGATTCAACAACATTGTAGTTATGCTGATCTTTGAAGCCTTTGCAAGTAAGCTCAATCCTTCCCAAGTACTCTTGAAATAGAACCCTGTTTTAGAGTTGGTTCAATTTTTATCTATTACTGTTTCTTGGATAATTTTTAGGAATGGAAACACATTTTATGAACCAATTAGTCTGAGCATATCTCCAGTCCTATTTTGAATCTCTGATGCTATTTATGTAAGTATAAATATGAAATCAGGAAAAAAATTATTTTGTTGAAATAAACTTTTTATTAAAAAAAAAAATGAAATGAATTATTAAAAAGAAGTCAAATTAGAGCAACCCATAAAAATATATATTGGGTGATGTTTTAACAAAAAAAAGTTATTTCACAATATTAACACTTAATTTAGAATAAATGGAAGAAATTTTTGTAAAGAGAGAAAAAAAAAAAAGAAATAACATCCAGAATTAATCAAATTAATGAATGTGCTGATATTTTCAATGTTTTTTTTCTCAGGTTTCTAATTCTACTGTATAAATTGCCTTTTAAGTTGTCTGTTGGGATATAATGACAGAATTACAATGCTACTATTACTTAAAACCAATTAGCTTGATGTTTATAACATGACAACCCCAATTTGAAGAAATACTGATAGTGAGTTGATAAAACTAGTTGTTCAAAAACTTCAAAGTTGCTGTCAACAAAAACAAAAGCTTGCTTTTCTACTCAACCCATCATGTTATGTATTAGAAAATCATTCAGAATGTTCTGAGAAATCCACATAAGTCTTGTTAATGCTTTAACTGTAGTCTATGAAAAATTTGTTTATTCTCAAAACAATTCACTTTGTTTAAATAATTAAGATCATGAATTAAATTTAATGAAATTCAATGCCAAAATCTCTTTACAAAAAACAAGAATCAGAATAAGCAGTTTCTTTTTTCCTTTGTTTTTTTTTTTCTTCTTTTTTTTTTCTTCTTTTTTTTCTTCTTTTTTTTTTCTTTTTTAGATCCAAAACTTTCAAACAAAGTGTGACCTACTTATCAAAGTCTCCAAAATATAAACATGAAACAAATTATCCCTGTTGTGATTATGGAAACCTTTTAATTCTGTGTAGATAACTCTCAAGTTAAAGTGCAAGTAGCACAATGGATATTGACGTGGAAAGTTTAAATTCCGCCCATGTCTATTGCGTTCATTTTCATACAAATGAAATGCCCTTGGAAAAAGCATAAATCTATCTCTTCTCTCCAGCTGTGGGTTAAATAGCTTGGTAGACTGCTCTTTAACTTGGGCGGTAGCTATTATAGGAGAAAGAAAACTTAGAATTTCAGACCGTGAAGAAGGTAACAGTAAACCACTCTACTATCAAGAAGTCATAGCAATTCACAGATAAAAAAAAGGCATCTGTGGTGAGTTATGATAATCCACGTCCTGATGGGACATGGTAGTTTTTTTTCTTTTTTTTTAAGGTGTATGGGGAAATAACTCCGTTTTACAAATGAGCAGTTATTTCCCTTGGGTGAAAGAAAAATTAAAAGTTTTTTTAGTGAACTTAAAAAAATATATGCATAAAAATATAAACAAAGTTAATAAAATATATATATATAAAGTTTGAAATATATATATATATATATATATATATATATATATATATATATATATATATATATATATATATATATATATTTTTAATCATTAACAGATTCGAAGTTGATTGTATTTTATTAGTAAATATTGTGAGAGTGATTCTCGCCGTATAATTAGCTTCAGTATTTGTTTTTCGTTTGAATGATTTACGTTATATATATATATATATATATATATATATATATATATATATATATTACAGACATTACGTCTGCTTATTTTTAATAAAATCCGTTCATACTCACACATAACCTTCAGTGTATTGCAATTAAACGTTATGAGAAATGTGCTATAACTATGAAAATTGTTTTTAATTTCCATTTTCCAAGTACTTTCGATCTTATTCTGAGATCATCTTCAGGGGTGTATGTAGTAATACAAAACTGTTTTTTCTGTAATTTATTTAATCAGACATGCCTAATTTGCTGCCTAAATACACACACACACACACACACACATGATTGATTCTATTAATAAAACTGTCATTACTGTAAAAAGTTTCTTCTCAGTGAATAAGTTTTTACATTTTAATATAATATATAAGACCTTTTTTTTTTGTTTAATATTTTGATAAATTGTGTTTGTTAATATTAATCAGATGTTGAACATGGTATGTTTTATAATTCTTTTCAATATATTAACTGAGTGTCAACTGTTACTTACATTTTCTACTTTATAGTTAAATGGTATTTGTTTACAAATAGTCACTGGTCAGTTATTGTTTGGCAGTATAATAAAAAAAAAGTTTCTAAATTTTCTTTCATCTCTGCATTTCCTATTTTGT